>APFE030646873.1:124194-169883 GCA_000404065.3 Pinus taeda
TGGTGAATGAGTTGGATAGAACTTTCGGAGGTTGATTAGTTCAAAACTTTGCCCAAAAAGGTTGGCGCGATTGTGACTTTGGGACAGAGCGCTAATGGCGCGCCCCTTTTATAGGATTTTCCCCATTGGCGCGGGCATAACACAGTGGACCAACGCTAATGTAAAAAGGGCTATTTTTAAGGGCAAAGAGTAGGAGATGTCTTCAGGGCATATGTAGCTCATGTTTAGAGGTGAATGATGCAAGTGGTTTCAAGTCTTGTCACTTCTCACAAGTCCCGGAATGAGTCCTCCAAGGTGCAGGAGGGGGGTAACAGGGACGGTGACAAACGGTGACAAATTACTGTGTAACAATCCGCTTGGTAACTGGAATGACAAAATATTTACAGGTTTGTAGAAGAGAAGACGTTGGTCATTCAACATTGGGGGATAATGGAAACGAACTGTAATAAACACTTTAATAATAAAATAAGAACGTAGAAGAGATTCTAATCTCTAAATCTACCTCTCTTTTGATTCCCTAGACGAGTTCCCAATTGCTTCGGTGCATTGTCCTCAAGTCTCCTGCTTTGAACAACAAACACACCAAACACAACAAACCATCCATAGTGCGCTCTCTCGCTTTGAACGACAATCACAACAAACACAACAGACCATCCACTGTGCGCTCTCCCGCTCTGAACAACAAACACAACAAACACAACAAACATAGCAAAGCATCCACTGTGCAGTCTCCCGCTCTGAACAAAAAACATAAGAAACACCAAACCTACAAAAAACCTTAGTGGAGTGAAAAGGAGCCCTGACCAACATTTATGGAGGATTGGGAGTCTTTTGGCGAGAATTGTTTTTTTTTTGGTGCCAATTTGTGCCACGTCACCTTGGGAACGTCATAAATCCCAAAAATTGATCGACGCCGCTCCTAAAACTTTCCCCACCTCTCGTTGCTACTCCTACTAAAATCAGATCGTTCCCATATAGTTCCAAAGCTCCCGAGAGCGCGTGAACCATTGGAACGAGTTTCCCACCATATAATCTTCATTACTTGGCCTTCAAGCTTCATGATCGACTAGGGGGATGTGCACCAAGGATATAAGAGGAAGCAAATAAGCTAGGATGGAATGCCTCAATTTATTCAATGAAGGGGGGATACATCACTATGCTCTTCTAGTCTTGAGTTCCCCCAAATCTCGACACATGGAAAATAATATGGAAATCTAATGCCAATCCAAAGATAAATTCTTTTTGCTAGCTTCTTTCTCATAAAAAAATTATGACAACTGAGAGTTTAAGAAACATAGGCATTCAGGGCCCCTCACGATGTCCTTTTTTCTTGCATCAAGCAGAAGACACCTCCGATATCTTTCTAGAGTGTGATCCCCCCACTAGCCCTTTGATTTTGAAGAACTCTTCTTGGACAAAAAATAATGCTAGAATATTTTTGAGGAAACCTTTGTTCAAAAATTATTGGGAAGCTCTTCGAAAACGTATATGTTGGAAAGTATGGTTAACAAGGAATAATGAGATCTTTAATAACATGAATACTTTGTTGGAGATACCGAGGGGGGTGGGGTGAATGAATATTTAGCTAACTAACAGTTTTCACTACTTTAAACAACTAATGCCAAGAACCACATGAGATAGAAGAATTAATATGTAAGCTTTTCTCATCAATAAACTCTTCAAGAGCACCAACTCTTGTTACAACTGATTGCACGTATACGCCAACCTACAAAATTACAACTTTGCAGGGACCAACCTGTTGAAAACACAATTATTTAAAGCTTTGTATGCACAAACATATAGGAAACACCAATTCCCTAGACAAAGCACCTACTCAAAAATTTATGTGTAGGCACCAACGTACAAGAGACCACAATATCTTTAGTTTACCACCAAATCAACAATTTGTAGGCACCAACCTACTTCTTCAAGATATCTAGTAACTTCTCTTGGTTCACACAAGTTTCCTTTCTTTAGTAGGGGTTGTCACCCAACCATGCCACTCTCAAGTTTGCACCTTTAACCCTGGTCACAACCACCTATCCTTCTTCTTTATCTTGCTTCCTAGTTCTTGACTTGTCATTAGTCCTTGTTTTTCCTTATTGTTCCTGATATGTTCCTCTTTCCCTATTCAACCCCAGTTATTCTACTCTAATCACCTTGAGGTATTCACCTCATCCACTTCTCCCTGGAACACATTCGCCTTTATAGATTCCTTACTTTGTACTTTCTGTCTTGCTATTCTTTGCAGCCTATCCTTTAGCCAAGTCACTTCACATAAAATACCACACAAATCCTCCCATAACAAATCTGTAGACTCCCACCAAGAGGGCTATCACAACTCTTTACATAACTTGGTAATCCTCTCTTCAATATTCTAACAATTTGGCCCATTCTTTCCTACATGCCTTCTACTCGTCCTTAAATGTATATAACATTCCTTCTTGGCTACTTATACACACTAGATCAACACAATTTTGCACCACAAGGACTTGGTCTTGGAAGGGCTTACAAACCAACTTTTAAAGGGCTTGAATTACTCCAAAAACTAGGGTAAAAATAATATCATGTGACCCAAGCATCAAGTACAACCTTCAAAAGTGTGCAAATTTACTAGTTTAGTGCGCAACGAACTCAACAGGTCTACACAACAACACTCTGTACACAAAATAGGCCCTTAACTTGGCTTAACAATAGGCCTATAACCTAATTAAGGGCTGCAACCTACCATAGAATCACCTCAACATTGCCACATGGGTTCAGTTTTGATGGGAATTACCAACTAGTCTTGTAGAGGGGCTACACCTACTGTAAAAAAAACACACAAAACATGGCCTTTTCACAGAGTAATACCATAAAAAATATGGACATATTTTACCTCAACAATCCTTCCTTAGTAGCTTGGCATCCTTCCTCAGTTAACTCTTGGTCAATCTACTCCTTGCTCCTTAACTAAGCCTTCTTCTACTTCAATTTAAATCTTATGGAGTCTCCAAACCTTATTACGTACACAAGTTTTTCCATAGCCTTAAAATGAGCCACATGTGTGGCCTTATTTATACTAAACCAGTGGGGGGTCAAAGGGGAGGGTTGACCTATCTTATATTAGGGATGACTTGAACTTAACATGTTAATAAATATGTATAATTCAAAAATTATTTTCTCCTCAAGTGTGAGGATTTAGGGGTGATGAAGAAAGTGTAACTAGGCTCGGTCTTCATAAATGTAGTTTTGATCGTTGCACTTGTAAAAGAATTTAATTATTATCTTTGTCATTATCAAGAATGGGTTTCTTGCCCATTTGATAGGTCAAGCACATGTTTAAGTGCTTCTAGGAAAGTCAAAGAGTCAATGTAATTGTTAAAGACCCATGTGGGTATGTTACGCTATGTATTAGAGTCAAATAAATATGTCAAAAGAGATCCTCCAAAGCAAAGACAAGTCTCCTCTTCAACTTAGCTCAAAGAAATGAATTTTTGGTATACTTAAGGACATGTTGGCCTCACTAGCTCAAGTCGACCCAAATAGGAGGGACATAATCCTAAATATAAGGCAGTTCGATCTCACAGATAGTGATATGTTTTTAATTGTTAGTTGATGCTGTGCTAATATCAATTACAAATTTCTAAACATGTGTTTGCATATTGCTTCTTGTACTGAGGTTTCATTAACTGTTTGTGTATGCCATCAGGTAAATTTCCTTAAGTTTAGAATGACATTCATGAGCAAAATAGCAACAAAAACAAATACAGAACACCAAACATTCAAAGTAAAACAAACCATCAAAGGTACACTTTAACATAGTGTTTTGATGAAGGAGTTCACCCCTCCTGGGCTACATCTCTTTGGTCTAGCTTCCATGGCATGGGTCTCTATATTAGTTCAATATCGAAAAACGCTGTTTTACAAAGCTCTATGGCTCCTCATACCTGCATCAATGTGTTCAGAATTCAAAATTAGCGAAGAATACTTCTTCCTGAGCTCAATTTGGTCAAAAATTGCCTTCTCTATGACTCAGATAATCTTTTCCTAGAAAAGTTCCTCTAAATCTGGAATGACTCCAGTTAGAGCGCTAAATGTGGAGGCAGGCCCGAAATTAGTGGCACCGCTAAACTTCCTCTGTTTTAAACTCGGGCTTAATTAGTGTTTAACTGTGCTTAATTAATCAATAAACGTGATTAGTGCAAACCGTTAGCCAAAACTCTGTTTGCGTGTTCACTTGTGGTGCTTAATTGTCGCATTAACCGCCGAGGTGATGTTCTGTTTGGAACCATCACATTAAACGTTTGATGTTGCGGTGCGCTGTTCACATGCGTATACCGTTGTGGTGTTGGTGTGTTGGAGTTAACACTAATCGTAACTGCGTTGTTTGTGGATTGGTGTGATCACACGTAGAGGGCTAGCCCTCCTAACCCCCTGTTCCAACATTGCTTAACTTTAAATACACGCTGAAAACATATGGTGTAAGGAACACGGTGGTCGTGGAGTTGGTATGTACTTGGTCTTGCTCAGAGGAGGTCGCAGGGTCGAGCCCCATATACTCCATAAAATTTTTTCACTCTACCCGAGCTCGACCTTTGGGAGGTGCCACGTGGTGGCCTCCAAGCTTGCCACGTGGCATTCTTTCATTGGTCCAAAAATAAACCAACAATATTGAGCCAACACACCAACTGTGTAACACAAAGAAACGATGCCACTTGTCCATCTACGATTCGTTGTTGATCATCATTGACCTTGCTTATTCACTTGCCACATTAGCAGTACAAACTGCTGACTGTGCAATGAATGGGCATTTTTTTTGCAAATTTCGCTTGTTTAGCAAAGTGATCAAAACATAATAACTTTCTCATACGAATTCGGTTTTCGGCAAAATGAGTTGTGTTAGAATCGTCTTTCCGAGATGGACGCAGTCGTTCAGGTTTCGAGACATTCTGAGAACTTTGATTTTTGAGCTAAATACTGAGCACTTGATCAGATAGATCATCAAGATATATTTCAAATCAATAAGAAAGAGAGTCAAGAAGGAGGTATGAAGAAGAGAAAAGGTTTGCTTCTAGACCAACAAAGATGAAAAGAAGGAAATTCGAATTTTGGAGGACTGTTTTAGGGCACTTTTCAGTAACACGTGTGAAGAAGAGGGGGTATTTCTACGATGAATTCATATCCACGAGAGAAACAAATTAATAGAGTTCGATTGGACTAAAAAGAGGCTCCATATAGGCCTCCATCTCAAGCGAAGTATGTGTCACCTCAAGCAAAGAAAAGGAGCAAGCAAGAGGGACAATCTTGAGGCCTAATCAGCCACACGTGTGAGGAAAATTCAGATCTGCAGTAGGGTTAGAGGATCAACCTCTAACTCATAAATATAATTAAAGAAGAACCCAATATTCTAGCCTAATCAACAAGAAAAAAGAAGATTTCCAAGCGAGGAAGAGAAAAGAAGAAGTAATCCATAGTAGAGGTCTCTAAAGGAGACCTAGGGTTTCTGCAATCGTGGTGCTAGTTGCCGGAAGAAGTGCAAAGGAAGAGATCAGGGTGCAGTGCAGAAGGAGGATTTGATTGAAGAACCTAAAGGAAGGTTCAAAAAGAGAGTCTGTGTCTTGTTCTTGGAGGATCTACTTGTCAAGGGTCTGGGGTTTGGCATTTGTCAATTGAAGCTTCAATAAGAGAAATTTGCAGAAGGGTTTTCCTCTCTAGGAGAGAGAGGTTTTGCCCTGGCTAAGAGCCAATATCTTGTGTTCTTGTCTCTTTTATTTTGGTAACTGTTTTATGAAGAAAGACAATACACACTAATAATAATAAGAGAAGATTGTGCTAAAAATAAAAGTAAAAGTTCTTCACAAATAGTTATTATGGTCAGAAAATATCATCATAACCTAAATTCCCTAGATTCTTCAACATGGTATCAGAGCTAAGGTGACACATCAAGTGATCTAGGAGGATCTCGTCAGATCAGTTGCACAGGTTCATCGTGAGTGTACAATGTCGTCGTCAGCAATTCAGTCTGGTGTCGTTCAATTTCGACAGTGTTGATTATGGTTCACGTTATCCAGGTGATGTTTATGGTTTTTCATGGTGTTCAGTTGATATGGTGTGTACCCAGTTGTCGACAAGTGTTTAGCGTTAGTTCCGCCAGGGTGATCATCAACTTGGGGTTTGTCTTCCCTTTTGCAAGGGTTGATTGTCGATATAGGTTGTCGTCTTGTGATGTTGATACAAATGTCACTTGTGACGAAGTGATGTACATGGGTTATTTTTAAATCAAAATGATGTAAAATCTAACCTAATAACATTATAAACCTATGCAACAAACCTATGCTAAAAATCCATATATTAAACCATCAAAACCTAAGTTCTAGACCTAGAACCCCAAGTTCTAAACCTATCAAACCTATCACATTGCAAACTATGTATAAAAACCTAATTTCCTAAGTTTAAACCAATATAATAACCCTCGAGCTATGAAATATGTTAAAACATTAGATTAAAACATTGCAAATACAATGAGACAGGTCCCTAACCGCCAACCTCTAATCACATAAGAGAAAACTGCAACCATGAGGCATGTGAAGAGGCAGAGGAACATCATAAGTTAACCACCAACTTGGAAACTGCGCGGGGAATGTTAACATGTGAATAGAGGCAGTGTTAGTTAATGGGTCAGAGGTTATAGTTAACCACAACATCAACAGTCAGCGGAACCGTAACCTTGTGAATGTCTATGCAAACCACAGTGGGGAGATCGCGTCGGAACTGCCGGACTATCCGCCAACCATCACCGTGCATGAGAACAGTTAGGGGGAGTCACTAGAACTGCCGGGTGGATAAACCATTAGGTCTCAGTGCGACAATCGACTGTCGAGAGAAAACAACTATTCACATGGGCAGTTAAGCCAACACGCTGTTTATTAACCGCCAGGATAACCAAAAGTCTATTTGTGGGTTTTATATTATTTAATATGCAGTTGTTAAATCGAATACCATGGCCTAATGACCCTAAGTGTCATTTCATGGTTAGACCAAAACCTAAAACTCTTCAATTCAGTAAATTCATGCCATGTTTAGTCGAAAGGAGTTCACATGTACCTGCAGGCCTATAAGAGGCAATTTTTGTTCATTGAACAGGGGAAGAGTGATTTTGGTTTTTGTACGCAGATTTTGGAGTTCATAATCGTTTTTGTTTTTAGTGTAACATGAGCATCCAGAGTCGGAATTGGTTATCATGATAGGCGTTGGAAAGATGGTTCAGAGAGCTTCCTTTTGATAGTGATCAGAAGTGCTTGCGTGCACATTCAGTCTGGTCAAATAAATGTGTAATCGACCTCTTCTGTTTCAATCCTAATAAAGTGGTCGCCCATCTTGAAAGCGGATCCAGAGAGGTAGTCCATCAGGGACGAACTCCGTAATCAATCTTTCTGTCTGGTATTGCTGTGTATGCTCTGTTTTCATTACTGTTTTGCATCTTACTTATGTTTTATCAGCGATCGTTAAGTCTTTCTTATCGAGCAGTTCTCTTGATTTCCGCACTTTCTATTAACAATCAATTAAATAATGGCTAATTAATTCTACATCAGTTTTAACTTATGATAATTTCAGATCATATAATTTGGTATCAGCGCAAGTTGTGTTTGTATAATTTTCCATTGAATGTTAACCAGGTCAAAGTCGCAACGTGGAGAAGGAATCCTTGAGCATATTGATCTAGAGATTGGAATGCGACGAGTCATTCATAAGTCAAACATGACAGGATCTGATGCAGGTGAAAACACTGAAACTAAGATGAGTGATGAACAATTTCAACAAGCATTCTTGACTATGCAGCAGATGTTGGGAGAACTGTATGAAGACAAGAAGGCAAGAGATGCAATTTCTTCTTCAAAGACATCAAAAAAGGAAAAAGGTAAAGGAAGCACTGATAAACCACCTTCACCTCCATCATCTCCATCATCATCATCTTCTTCTTCTTCTTCCATTGCAGAATCTGAAACAGAAAAGAAACCTAAGAAAACATCTCTTTTGAAACTTGATGTAAAATTTGAGTTACCTATTTATGATGGCGAAATGAATCTTGAAAAGCTAAATAACTGGATTAAGCAGTTAGAAGTGTATTATCGTATTCAAAACATTTCTGATGATAAAATGCAAATTCAGTTAGCTACACTTAGAATGGGGGAAACAACTTTAATCTAGTGGGAAAGTAAAACTTGGATAGATGTAAATCGTAAAGGAAAAGTCATCTCTTCATGGTCTAAGTTTTTAAAAGCTCTTAAGAAACAATTCTATCCTTTAGGATACATGCAACAAGTTGTTATTGATTGGCAACATCTGAGGCAAGGTAAAGGGCAGAGTGTTTAGGATTTTACTCAGGAGTTTATAAAGAAAGCATTGGCACTTGGTATTTCATTGGATACATGCGAAATTTTATTAAAATACATCGACAATTTAAATTCATATTTGTAGCATACATTATTGATGTTTAATCTTGATAATTTTGATGAAGTGTGTGTTCAAGCTATACATATTGAATCAGGTGATAGACCATTCAAGTTTTCATCGTAGTCATCCAAAGAGTTGGAAATCAAAGATTCCAATGACAGTAAAGGGAAGAACAATTTGAAGAGAAAGAAATCAACGATAGCTCAGAAGGAAAGACCTACTTGTTCTCAATGTGAGAGAATTGGTCACAATGAATATAAGTGTTGGAAACTTCATCTAGAACTTAAGCCCAAAAAGTTCCTTAAGGAGAAGGATGAAAATAAGGCAATTGCAGTGGTCTAGCAAGATCTAGGTTCAGATTCAGGTGATGAAAAGAGGATAACTGCTATGGCTACGACTGGTAAAAATTCTGACACTGGTTCAAGTTTGAATACTATTGCATCTTCATCAAACATAAATGCTTCAAATGAGGATAAAAGAGTTGAATTGTTTAACATAAGGATAACTTCTAAGCACACAAAGATAGATACAATGTTTGACAGTGGATCATAGGCAAATTTAATATCTGAATATTTAGTTAAAATTTTGGGTTTGGAAACACGGAATCATCCAAGACCTTACCCATTAAGATGGCTAAATAAAGCAACTCAGATAAAAGTCACAAAACAATGTCGATTAAGATTTACCATTATAGTGAATTACATTGATGAAGTGGAATTAGATGTGGTTCCAGTAGACATATGTGGAGTTGTCTTAGGAAGTCCTTATCTTTTGATTGTGATGCAATATTTTACAGGAGAGAGCATAAATATCACCTTAAGAAAGATGGGTTTGAATTTATTGTCAAGGCACATCAAAACAAAAATCACATGAATTTAATTGTTTCTAATAAGATGAAGCGATTAATAATTTCAAATAAAATATTTGTAATCTTGTGTGTAAAGGAACAACATAACAATGATGTTTGTTCAAGTTATGAGACTCAGCTTAAAGATAGTTTGGTCAAAGAGATAGAAACTATTCAAGTTCTATGTAAAACCAAACATCTTACTCATAAGTAGGGAATACAACATGAATTACAGTTTGTGCCTAAAGCTCCTCTTCCTAATGTTAGAATGAATCAATTTAGTCCAAGTTTGGAAATTAACAGTTACAGGGATGCAGGTCAGTATTGGGGAAAGTCAGTGTTCAATTTCTCTTGTATTGTGTCATCTATTCATGTTTCAAACAGTTTGGAAGCCTCTTTTCAAGTGGAGAGGAAGCCTCTTTGTTTTCATATCAAAGCCTTTTCTAAAGCAGTATCAAAGTATCTAATGGAAACTAATGCATCAAGAGAAAGTGCTAATCAATGGAAACATCATTTAATGAATAAGGGAAAAGTGATTCAAACAAATCAACAACTAATTCAATACTTTCAATGACAAACTAAGTTGCAGCAGTTGTCACCATACAGTTTGATGGGTTCATTGCAGCAAGTTCACTTGGTAATTAGGAAGTAGGAAAGTATGTCAAGTCAAGTAGCTGGTTTGATGTCAAAAACATCTTTGGTTGTCTCTGTTATTCCGAAAAATAGATTGTTAATACATGTCAACAATATTGAACAATATCCTGTAGAGACTATTTTTAATGACGATTATGAATCACTAACTCATAGTAGTTGATGGAAAGAAATCAATTGCGATGTTCATAACAGGTTGTTTGACCATCGTTGCAAGTTGTTCATACTGCAGGGAATAGGTCATCGAGTCAAAATGTGCCATGGTCAGCATCATCAGGGTCATCACTTTCAGGTGATTGATCGAATGTATTGGTACATCATCGGGGCAAGGTGGAAAGTGAGGGAGTTCTTCCCTCATCGACTATTTGTTTAGTCAAAATTTTGTGGTCCAAAAGATTTCAAGTGGAGAGGATTGATCCAGGAGGATCTTGTCAGATCAGTTGCACAGGTTCATCGTCAGTGTACAGTGTTGTCATTAGAAATTCAATTCGATGTCGTTCAATTTCGACAGTGTTGTTTATGGTTTAGTTATCTAGGTGATGTTTATAGTTTTTTCATGGTGTTCAGTTGATATGGTGTGTACTTGGTTTTCGACAAGTGTTCATCGTTAGTTCCGCCAGGTTGATCATGGACGTGGGGTTTGTATTCCCTTTTGCAAGGGTTGATTTTTGATATAGGTAGTCATCCTGTGATGTTGATACAAATGTCACTTTGTGATGAAGTGATGTACATGGGTTATTTTTAAATAAAAATGATGTAAAATCTAACCTAATAACATTATAAACCTATTCAACAAACCTATGCTAAAAATCTATGTATTAAACCATCAAAACCTAAGTTCTAGACCTAAAACCCTAAGTTCTAAACCTATCAAACCTATTGCATTGCAAACTATGTATAAAAGCCTAATTTCCTAAGTCTAAACCCATATAATAACCCTCGGGTTATGAAATATGTTAAAAAATTACATTAAAACATTGCAAATACAATGAGGTAGGTCCCTAACTCCCAACCTCTAAATACATCGGAGAAAATCGCGGCCATGAGGCATGTGAACAGGCAGAGGAACATCATAAGTTAACCACCGACTTGGAAACTATGCAGGGAATGTTAACATGTGAACATAGACAATGTTATTTAATGGGTCAGAGGTTATAGTTAACCACAACATCAACATCGAGCAGAACCGTAACCATGTGAACGTCTATGCAAACCATGGTGGGGAGACCACATCGGAATTGCTGGACTATCCGGCAACCGTCACGGTGAATGAGAACAGTCAGGGGGAGTCACCAGAACCGCTGGGCGGATAAGCCATTAGGTGTTAGTCTGACAGTTGACCGCCGAGAGAAAACAACTGTTCACATGGGTAGTTAATCCAGTGCACTGTTTATTAACCGCAAGGATAACCTAAAGTCTATTTGTGGGTTTTATATTGTTTAATACGTAGTTGTTAAATCGAAGACCATGGCCTAATGACCCTAAGTGTCACTTCATGGTTAGACCGAAACCTAAAACCCTTCAATTCAGTAAATTCATGTCATGATTATTCCAAAGGAGTTCACATGTACCTGCAAGCCTATAAGAGGCAGTTTTTGTTCATTGAACAAGGGGAGAGTGATTTTGGCTTTTGTATGCAGATTCTGGAGGTCATAATAATTTTTTTTCAGTGTAACAGGAGCATCCAGAATCAGAATTGGGAACCGTGATAGGCATTGGAAAGATGGTTCAGAGAGATTCCTTTTGACAGTGATCAGAAGTGCCTACGTGCACATTCAGTTTGGTCAAATATTTGTGTAATCGACCTCTTCTGTTTCAATCCCAATAAAGTGGTCGCCCATCTTGAAAGCGGACCTGAAGATGTAGTCCATCAGGGACGAACTCCGTAATCAATCTCGCTGTTTGGTATCGCTGTGTATTTTCTATTTTCATTACTGTTTTGCATCTTACTTATATTTTATCAGCAGTCGTAAAGTCTTTCTTCTCAAGCAGTTCTTTCAATTTCCGCACTTTCAGTTAACAATCAATTAAATAATGGCTAATCAATTCTACATCAATTTTAACTTATGATCATTTCAGATCATCAAGGAAGGGCATCTCAAAAACACATAGAAGAGTGAATCATAAAGATCAAGAAGCAAGGACACACAAAGGTTGAAGCACTAGATCTACATGCTAGGGTTACATTAAATACAATGAGTACTACCATATCCTCACCTAGATCCATCAAGAAGGACTACAATCAATCTTGCTGTTTGGTATCACTATGTATTTTCTATTTTCATTACTGTTTTTCATCTTATATTTTATTAGCTGTCGTAAAGTCTTTCTTCTCAAGCAGTTCTCTCAATTCCGCACTTTCAGTTAACAATCAATTCAATAATGGCTAATAAATTCTACATCAGTTTTAACTTATGATCATTTCAGATCATCAAGGAAGGGCATCTCAAAAAAACATAGAAGAGTGAATCATAAAGATCAAGAAGCAAGGACACACAAAGGTTGAAGCTCTAGATCTACATGCTAGGGTTACATTAAATACAATGAGTACTACCATATCCTCGCCTAGATCTATCAAGAAGGACTACCATCCTAGGAACAAAGAAAGAAGACAACCTTCCATATAAAGGAATCTACCAGAAAGTACATCCAAGAAGAGCCTCCATCAAAAGATCGTTCATATTCAAAGAAAGGCACCCAAGATTTGGACCCATCATTGAAGATCTTCAGATCTACACATTGAAAAGTTTTCATCAACAAGCAAATATCTCACAAAGCACCTTGAAGGAAGCATCTTGAGTAACTCCAAGATCCAAGAAGTCAAATCATCAAATCTTCAAGGAAACAACAAGATCTCTTCATCACCAACACTCTCAAGTTAGTTTTTTTATGTCCTTTTTCTGAACATATCAAAATGTATTTTTGCAAGAAAAGCAACAAATTGGCTGGGATTGCTAATTTCCTTGCATGGAAAAAGAGGATTGATCTCCTTCTCAAAGAAAATGAAGTTATGGAATACATAAAAGGGAATGTCATTGTTCCTGCAAATGATCAAACTCAAGCCCTAGAAAAGTATAATAATGATGAAAGAAGGGCTCAAAGGATTCTGATAGAATCCATCAGGGCCCCTCTCATTCCTTATGTTTCCAAACTTGAAACATCTAAAGAAATCTATGATAAACTGGTGGAACTATTCTTAATCAATATAGCTGGGGAAGTGATATCATTGCACAATGAACTATATAAAATGAAGATATCCAAGGAATAAGTAATAGATCCTTACTTCATGAAGGTCTCTGAGTTGAGAGACCAATTACAAGAACTAGGAGAATTTATGTTAGACAGAGAGATGACAACTATGGTGCTCAATGCATTACCTGAGGAATGGGGCAACTTCACATCAAGTATATATGCCAAGAAGGAAGCCACACCGTTGAATGAAATTTGGTCTCTATGAAAAATTGAAGAGACTCGACTTAAAGCCAAAGATGATGTGGGATCAAAGGAGCAACCATTTGCTGCTATGGCCAAGAGAAAAGGGAAACTTGGCAAGTTTGGTCCACAAAGAAAGGGAAAAAGAGATATGTCCAAAGTCCAATGGTTTAGCTACCAAGAATATGGAAAATATAAAAGGAATATTCCTAAGTTCAAGAAGGAAAACAATAAAAGGAAACGAGAATAAGCCCACATTACCTAAGAAGTGAAAGAAGGAGAGAAGAAGCAGAAGAAGGAAATCCCTCTGGGCCTATACTATGACTGACATCAACTTCTTTACATAAGTCTTCTTTAAAATTTTGGGTATCATAGGAACATGTAACAATATGATAGGATGCATGGTTTATGAGAATGACATCTTTAGGAATATAGGAGCATTATGTAGAGATAGCTTAGATACAAATATTCATGTAGGAAGGATGTAGGCATTGGATAACCTCATCAATGCATAAAGGAATGATCATGATAAAGAAGAATTATCTTATAAGGACATTATCATCAGTAGAATGGAGCATATGCAGGATGAGGACTACAAGGATCCTCCGATGGAACCTTCAATAGAGGGTTCATGACTTTCAGGAAAAGCAGATGTCTTGATAGGAATTCCACTGATGGGGATTCAAGAAAGGATGGTATGTAGGCAAGGAAAGATGTAGAAAAGCAAAGGATATTGAGGTAATCTCAATCAAGGAAGTTGTCAAAGGAAGATGAGATGATCAAGGAATAACTAATATGAGGTATGTATGCATCTATGTTTTTAGTTAAATTCATGTCATCGTTTGTATTAATGAGCATGGGGAATTTATCTGGTAGCATGGTCAAGAACATGGAATATCTGTTGAATTGAGGCTTCTGTGATCCATATTAAGTTTAAGAGAAATTCTTCGGCGTAAATCACACGATAAATCATTTGTTGACGCGTTTCGAACCAACTAGTGTGGTTCATCATCAGGACAAGTTGAAGAAGCAGATCCAGCTTAGCATGTTAAATAGTCTGAGCAGAGCCTCCAACGACTATCTTGACCAACGACTAATTTTGACTTAAGGACCAGAGTCATAAAAATTATTATAATTTAATGGAAATAAGTTATATAAGGTGACCAAAAAAATATATAAATCTATAAAATAATTTAAATGGTGTTAAAGGTCCGTTAAAAGGTATTGCTTGATAATTAAAATATATAAGCTATTTTGTATTTAAATGGGAATTAGTTATATAAAGGACCTTTTATATATATATTATACTATTATATATTATATAAAGTAATATACATAAAACCTTAGTTAGAATTAATAAATATATTGGAATGCAAAAAGAAAAAATAAAATAATAATAATAAATAAAATAAATAAATAAATAAATAAAATAACATAAAAATAAAAATAAAAATATATATATAGTTTAATTAAGAAAGTTATAAAAGGTACTAATATTGGAGAAACAAAAATAAAAATAAAAAATAAAAAATAGATAAATTAATTAATAAAATAAATAAATAAATAAATGGAGCACCCTGTTTCCTCGATATAGCGGGTCCCACAAGAACAAGGGATCAAGTAGACACCCTTCATATCTTTAGGGTCAATGGGATCTTTCATTGATCGGAGGGATTTGCGAATAGTGTTTAGGGGCCTGAAGTTTGAGGGAATATCATACTTCTTAAGAATCTGAGCAATCTTGTCCGTGGTTCCCTGGATATAGGGAAGATGGACACCTAGCCGGTGCTCTTTAGGTTCTTTTTTGATTAACGAGTTTTTAGAGGCTTTAAGGAAAGCCTTTTGACCTAGGCGCCTACTATAGCCATTCTCCACAAAGACATTAAGGAGATGGGATTTCTCCTTATCAAAGCTCTCCCTATCAGAAATCCTCAGGGCATGAGTAGCGAGGGTGTTAAGAACACCCAAATTTTGAGCAGGGAAATGATGGGAATTAACATGAAGATACTGCTCAGTATGCGTTTTCTTCTGGAATACTGAGTGGGAGAGAGAACCATCCTTATTCTTTGATATAAGAATATCGAAGAAAGGGAGGCAACCATTGACCTCTTTTTCCATAGTGAACTTAATGGCAGAGGACTGACAGTTGGTGTGGTTGAAGAAGAGATCCAACTACTCTTGGCCATGGGACCAGATGAAATTAGTGTCATCTACATACCTTTTCCACAACTTGGGAAGGAGACGAGCTGAGGCTAAAGCTTTGGTTTCGAAATCTTCCATAAATAGATTCACAACAATAGGGGATAGGGGTGAGCCCATGGCAACACCACAGGTCTGTTCAAAGAATTCACTCTCGAAACAGAAGAAAGTCGAAGTGAGACAGATCTCAACGAGATGCGCGGTATCAAGATCTGTTAAGCGATAGATCACTTCCATGGCTTCCTTTATAGGGATACAAGTATAAAGGGAGACCACATCAAAGCTCACGAGAATGTCCTTAGGGTCAAGTTTTATGTCTTTAAGCTCTTTAACAAAGGAAGCAAAGTCTTTTACGAAGGACTCTGTATGGCCAACCAGGGGTTTGAGCTTAAGGGCAAGGAACTTGGCTAGAAGGTAGGTCAGACCACCAATGGTGTTGACGATAGGCCTCAGGGGGGCCCCTTCTTTGTGAATCATAGGCAACCCATAAATCCTAGGGGTAATTGGACTGCTCTCAACGAGTTTATGGTAAGGGAACTCGTAGAGCTACTAGACTTGATGGCGAGAGCCACCGTCCTAGAAATTTTCTTAAGAGGGTTCTTGGGCAATTTTTTATAACTGCCACTATTGTAAAGATGATCTAACATCTTCTTGCGATAATCATCCTTGCTAAGGATGACCGTAGCCCCTCCTTTGTCAGCCCTCAAAACGACGATATCATTGTTCTGGTTTAAGGATTTAAGGGCAATGAATTCTTCATTGCTGAGGTTCTTCCGAGGGGCTTTAGCCTTTCTCAAGACAGCCGCACAATCTTGCCTGATAGTGTCCTAGATCTTATCAGGTAAACCTCTGATCCCAAACTCAACATCATAGATGATATCATCAAGAAGAATCTTATCAGGGGCTAAGGAAAAATTTAATCCTTTACCCAAAACTTTAAAAACTGAAGGGGGGAAAAGGAAACTAGAAAGGTTAATAACCTTATTATTACCAAGAGAAGGAGGGGGAATTTTACTAGAATAATTGTTATTAATATTTAATATCTTATTACCTGCCAAATTAGAGATATTTGCCTTACTAAACAAAGTACCCTTAATATTATCATTATCCTTATTACTAATTCCGACTATACTACTATCACTATTATCACTATTAATATTATTACTAGGAAAATCATTACAATTATTATTATTATCACTAATATTATTAGTAATACTATTATTAGTATTATAATTGTTAAATAAATATTATTATTCTTAGGAATATTATTAAAATCATAATTATTAGTACTAATATTATTAATAATACTATTATAGGTATTAGATAATTAATATTAATATAATATTATTATGGTTAAATAAAATTTTTATTATTAAAATCATTATTAATAAAATTATTAATATTGATATTCTTATAAGGCAGATTATTAAGAGATTGAATATCAGTGAACGGGCTCATATGATGAATGGACGGCTTCAAGCTGCGACCACGTAATGAGGACGAACCGTTTACCGCTGGATTGGAATGCAAGCTTGGTAAACCGAGCTTCTGCATAGAGCTAGATCTGCCCACGACCAGGGTACCGTCAAACAACGGCTGCACATAGGGGAAAGCTTCACGATTTGCAACCGTGCTAACTGGAAGAGACGTGGTAATGCCAACGAGATCATTCTCTGCGAAGGTACGACCAGGTCTAGCGTTATCATGCTCCAAATTGCCGGGCGATAGGAAATCGAGATCACTTTCTGCGCAGAGCGAAGAAGACCGTTCATTGCTCATGGGAGAGGATGGTAGAACAGGTGAAGAATAACCCTCAGAGCAGAGAAAAGACCGATTGTTCAACGCTGGATCTGGACTAGTGGAAGCATGCTCCGAACTGCAGGGCGCGAGGGCAGCAAACTCACCTTCCGAGTTACCAGTTAACCAATCTCTGATCGCTGTAATTTGACCAGAAGAGATATAGCTCTAAGAAACCCCACCCGCGACTTCTTCAACTTGTCCTGATGATGAACCACACTAGTTGGTTCGAAACGCGTCAACAAATGATTTATCCTGTGATTTACGCCGAAGAATTTCTCTTAAACAGGGAATATCTCTTTCATTAAAGAAAATGCACAAAGGCATGGTTCACTCACTGATAAAGGTCAACATGAGAAATGTCCTCATATGGAGTACGAGGTGGTTGAATAAGAAAATATATAAATAATCATATGAGATAAAGAGATTAGGAATAAAAGGACACCATGGACACTAGGAATCAAGATCCGGCATACATGTTGAGACATCTCCTGGAAGAAGGCACGGAAATTCTGACAAAGGAAGAAAAATATCAAAGGACCCTTGACACTTGGAGAGGCCTTGGAGATATGAACACGTAGGATGCTGATGATTCAAACCAAAAAAATGTCATGATGAGAAGCCATCTCGTAAGGTACTATTTGATTTAATGTTATTTTTGATTTATTGAATAATATCTGGATGAGTTCATGTAGGGTTACTAGAACAAGGGTTGTAAGTACAAGTACAACTAGCATTCATTTGGTGGATGGAAATTCATGAAAGAAGCACGATGAGAAATAAGTAGCCATATGACTAAAGTTCCAAATATGTATCAAGAAGGCCACTTTCCATGAAGAAAGGAATGACATGGCAGACTAAGAAGGAAAGTGATTGATGGCTGGTGTCCTACAAGGAAGAAGCTCGACTGAATTTCATGACATCAAGGAAAGAAATTGATCAAGGAGTTGAAGGACCCACAAGAAGAAGTTACCGATGGAAAAGGAGAGTCCCTAGTTGAGAGGGAGCTCCAATAAGTCCATAACTAAGAGGGATCTTGGGAAATTCCTTGGTCAGAGGGAGATTGGGTACATTCCTTTACATGAATGGGCATATCTTCCTTAATTAAAAGGGAGAGATAGACGAAACATTCTTGTCTTTGCTTGGGAAGAAAGAATGGAGGATTGGGTAACCATATGGCATCCGATGCTCTTTAAGGATGTGTAGGGCAACCGAGATAAGGGTAGGCAAGAGGACCAATATTCTTTGAGGGATGGGAACCTAAGAAAAGAATAGTCCTAGATTAAGGTTATACTCAGTGAACACTTGGGTAGGTATGTACCTTAAGAGACAATGATGAAGGTGTCTATAATCATTGCTCTCACCAAGATTGTGCTGTGATCTAATGAGAGATAGAGTTGTTAGTCAAGGCCTTGCTATGAAGACAATGTTGGTTACTATGATGATAGAACAGATGGATTTCCAATCCGATTTCTCTTATGTGAATTCTTTAGATTGAAAATGTCCAAACACTTTGTAATGATTTATGAATACCTCCCTAGTTAAGAGGGAGTGCTGAGGAAAGTGTAACTAGGTTCGGTCTTCATAAATGCAAGTTTGATCTTTGCACTTGTAAAATAAAAGAATTATTATTTTTATCATTATTAAGAATGAGTTTCTTTCCCATTTGATAGGTCAAGCACATGTTTAAGTGCTTCTAGGAAAGTCAAAGAGTTAATGTAATTGTTAAAGACGCATGTGGGTATGTTACACTATGTCTTAGAGTCAAAGAAATATGTAAAAAGAGATCCTCCAAAGCAAATACACGTCTCCTCTTCAAGTCATCTCAAAGAAATGAATTTTTGGTGCACTTAAGGACATGTCAGACTCACTAGCTCAAGTTGGCCCAAATAGGAGGGACATACTCCTATATATAGGGCATTTTGACCTCACAAATATACCATCAAGCTATCTATGCAATCAGCAATAAAGAGAGTCAAGAAGGATGTATGAAGAAGAGCAAAGGGTTGCTTATAGACCAACAAAGATGAAAATAAATAAATCTGAGTTTTGGAGGACTATTTTAGGGCTCTTTTCTGTCACATGTGCAAAGAAGAGAGGGTTTTTCTACAGTTACTTTAGATCCATGAGAGAAACAACTTAATAGAGTTCGATTGGACTAAAAAGATGCTCCATATAGGCCTCCATCTCAAGTGAACTAGGTGTCACCTCAAGCAAAGAAAAGGAGCAAGCGAGAGGGACAATCTTGAGCCCTAATCAGCCACATGTGCGAGGAAAATTCACATCTGCAGTAGGGTTAGAGGATCAACCTCTAACTCAGAAATATAATTCAAGAAGAACCCCATATTCTGGCCTAAGCAACAAACAAAAGGAAGATTTCCAAGCGAGGAAGAGAAAAGAAGAAGTAATCCATAGTAGAGGTCTCTAAAGGAGACCTAGGGTTTCTGCAGTCGTGCTGCCAGTTGTCAGAAGAAATGTGAAGGAAGAGATTAGGGTGTTGTGTAGAAGGAGGCTTTGATTGAAGAACCTAAAGGAAGGTGAAAAAAGAGAGCTTGTGTCTTGTGCTTGGAGGATCTATAGGTCAAGGGTATAGGGTTTGACTTTTGTCATTTGAAGCTTCAATAAGAGAAATTTGCAGAAGGGTTTTCCTCTCTAGGAGAGAGAGGTTTTTCCCTGGCTGAGAGCCAATATATTGTGTTCTTGTCTCTTTTTTTTTGATAATCGTTTGATGAAGAAAGAAAATACACACTAATAATAATAAGAGAAGATTGTGCTAATAAGAAAAGTAAAAGTTCTTCACAAATAGTTATCATCATCAGAAGAATCTCATCATAACCTAAATGCCCTAGATCCTTCAATAAGGGGGTGTACTACCTACTGTTGGAAAGGTATCATCAAGGGCTACATGGTGATATAAATTTTCTTTGCATTTTCCTTGAATTTGACCACTTATGTCTTGATTTTATTGAAGGGTTTTTGTTGAATTGTTATCACATGCTTTAACATTCCTTTTACGGATTTAACATCATTCCAAGCTTTCTTCCATCATTCTTTGAACCGAGGCTTTATTCCTGGGGCTCAGGCATCAATGTTAGGGCTAGGGCTTTGACATCAATGACATCTTCACTCAACATACTCCTCCCCACAACAAAGCGATGAAATAAATCTCATTGTGTGTTGAGTTTGGAGCTCAAAAGATAGACCAAAACTCTTCTCAACAAACCTTAGGACCAAATGGAATGAGATTGGATAAAAAAGTTTATAGTTTTGGATAACTTTTCCTAAAAAACATGATGGAAAATAGATGAAAGTTGGAAGTTAATACTGACATAGGTAGAATTAAGAACATTGAAGAGCTTGTGGCAAGGATGCGTTCTCTATTTTGATGGGGCATCCAAACGAAACCTAGGGGTGGTAGGAGGAGGGGGTGTACTCTGTGGGTTCGAGGAGGACAAAGTGTTCAAGTACTTATGGGGTCTTGGTCATATGAAAAATAATCAAGCTGAGTTATATGATCTCTACCAAGGACTTTTCTTAGCAAAAGAACATCAAGTGGACACACTTACAATTATGGGAGATTCTCTCTTAATCCTGCATCATTTGTTCAAAGACTCCCTCCTAAAGGTGCAATCTATGGAAAACATCATGAGAAGAATAAGGAAAATTACAAAAGATATCCCATCCAAAGCATATTTCCATGTCTTAAGAGACTTCAACAGAGAAGAAAACAAGTATGCTAACGAGGGGTGTAAATTGAAGACAAGTGAATTAAATATTAATAGCCAAATCAAGTCTGGCATAATTATCAGATGGAAAATGAAGCCTGTTAAAAAAATTCCCTAGTAGGGTTATGTGCTGTAAATTTTGTGTTTTGTTGGGGAAATTTTGTAAGGTATTCATCAGAAAAACCCCTCTAAATTTTGTGTTTTGTTGGGGCGATTTTGTAAGGTATTCATCGGCAAAACCCCTCTTTTTGTTGCTCTGATATATTATCCTAAGAAAAATCATGTTTTCCTATTGGAAAGGAGAAAACAATTGGAAATTTTTGATGAATTAGCTCTCTAATTCGTGATGTATTTGTTGGGAAAGAGACACATAATTATATAAGATAAATAATACTATTTTCTATTAAAATAATATAATATACACTTTAAGTTATAGTTTATCTTATATATATATATATATATTATATATAAATATATATAATCCTTATGTTAACAAATTAAAAATAGTGATTATAATAGAAAATGTTTATGCCATAAATAAAATACTTCAATTTCCACTTTAATTTTGGATCAATTAAATAATGCTTATATTAACAAAGAGAAAATTAATAATAATAAAAAATGTTTAAATGCGAGTGATAAATAAATTATTTCCATAAAATAAAAAATTCTAATTTTATCTATAATTACTTTTTGTTTGTTTTTTTTTTAATAAGAGAGAAATGTGTAATTCTTTCACTACTCAATATATAGTTAACATGCGACATCTGAATATAACATGAAGGACATGTGACATGTAAACATAATATTGATATTGTAGCATGTAGTAGAAGGGCATGTGGCCTATATAGAGGCAGATTTATGTGAGTCATAAATATAATATTTCAATGGCTATTTTGACTAAAATATTTCAATGTTAAATATGGATAGATTATTTAAAGTAAATGAAAATAATATTTTTTTATATGATTAAAACTTTTTATTTTGTCAATAGGCATTTTATAGCACAACAATGAGAGATTACAAAAAAACAATAAAAGTAAAAAATAATAAAAGTAATTATATAAATGATAAGTAGGCTTTATTTTGAACCCCTTATATATTAAACAAACACATATTTCGACATCAACTCTCTTTCTCTATAAAGAGAGAGAAAGTAGAAACAATATTTTATTGACGACCATAAAAATATTTCAACATCAACTTTCTCTCTATAAAGAAAGAAAGTAGACACCATATTTTAATGATGATCATAAATAAAATATCTAGTGGCTCATATTAAGTAAAATAATTTTATATCAACTTGATATATATTGAGAGAAAAAGTGATTAAAAGTTAAAAAATTTAATTACTTCTTGCTTTTCGGTATGAGGGAGATGTGCAATTCATTCAATTTTTAATGAGCCTAGATTCATCATAACTTTGGATCTATCAAACATCAAGAGAGATCAAATCTCTCAAGGTGCAAACATCTTTTTTGAGTGCAAAATTTGAGGAAAGGTTAGTTAAGATGGATCTAGAGTGGTTTAAAATATTTCTGCTTGTCACTGAAATCATTTTATTTCAGTGATTCATGGCCAAAAGACAAATTACAAATGAGTCTTCACGCCTTTAAATAAGCTATATTATATAAGAATACCATTGACAAAACCATAGATAGTTAAGGCATGGAGCCCAAAAACGACCACCACTAATTGACTATTTTACCTCATATTTATTTTTATTTTTAATTATGAATAGATATTTATAATTAATAATCACATATATATATATATTATTTTATTGAGTTAAAATATTTACATAAAATAACAAAACATTGTAAATTTTTTATACTGAATTAGATATTTTTAATATAATATAAAATTGATATATAACATTTATAAAAATATTAATATATAAATACTTATATCCAAAGTTAACTCAGTGCATTCCCATTCAAAAAGTAAGTAAACTAACTTGAGAAAAGGTGTCCATACAAAGTTGTTTATATAACATTTATAAAAATATTAATATATAAATACTCATATCCAAAGTTACCTCAGTGCATTCCCATTCAAAAGTAAGTAAATTAACTTGAGAAAAGGTGTCCATACAAAGTTGTTCAATAAAAGTATGGGCTCTTCATACAAAGGCGTTCTTCAATAAAAAGGACGGGCTTACAGTGTTCAATATATATGAGCCATATGAAGAGATTTGAAGCATAAACTCTCCAAGTCTTTAGTGTTTGAACTTTGATAGTTTAATCACGGGGTGACGTGAAATTAACCTTGAATAGATAGGAGTTTTAACAAAATAGTGCTCATGTAGACCATTTGGTGGAGTTTTTTTAATTGTGTATTCGAATTGGGAGGATTGGTGGATGTGGAGCGCTTAAAGCTCATGGTTACCTCGAGTAAGAAGGGAAATTTTGTCTAATTGTATAGAGATTATTTTTTATTAAATTGACATAAGTAGTTACAAATGTTTTCTAAACTTGATCACATGGGAATTTATAATAAAAATATAAGTTGTACACAACAAGGATTTAGAAGGCATAGAGATGTTCAAAATGAAACGCAAAATCAGGCAGTTCAATTTATTATTATAAATCAGGCTAAAGAGCTAGTTTATGCTGAATTTGGATCAACATACACAAGTAACAATTAAAATAACAATGCTCTAGCAGCTTACTTTACAACCGTAAGGCCTTGGCTGCCCTGTGGTGGATAACTGTCAGGCTTAACCCAAGTAAAGCAATCCAAATGGCATGCAAATTTAGCACAACACTCTCCTCGAGAACTTGATCACAACAAAAACCAATTTGCTGCAATTGGGAACAATATTAGTAGAAGAGAAACAACAAAAACCCTTAGTAGTTAGAAATAGATTTGTGACCAGATTGTTGTGCCCATTCAAAGGCAAAGTCAATAATATTTCAAACCCTTGTAATTTTTCCGATAAAATTGTTGATAAATGATATTTCATCACATATTCTAGGTCCCTAAAAGGAAATACCAAACTGAATGATATGATTGTAACAACAAACCTGGGACAACATTCCCATGTGTATATTTCATGTGTTTATGACCTTTAGACGGATTCTTTGTAACTACTGGAAGTGCAGCAACACAATTCTTTCCATGCATCATTTGACTAGCTAGCCTTTTGCAGTTCCTTTGTGGTTTTAACACTTGAGCTTTTTGAAGTGTGTTGAGTCAAGGAAACATGTATAACAATAATGACATATACCTCACTTGTTCTTACTAACTAAGCTTTAAGATGGGTATTATAATCTAGAAACTAAGCTTTAAGATGGGTATTGTAAGCTAGTAGTGCAATTTCTAAGTTCTAACACGCCAAAAGTATATGTGAAGGAAGCCTAGGGTCCAAGGGTAGCTTTTTTATGAAAAGGAGTTTCGACAACTTTCATGGCAGCGTTCCTTTTTCTGTAGCTAAATGTTTTTCCTGCATATAAACAAAAAAATAACAAGAGAACCAAATGTCGATAATCGAGAATCCAACACAATAGTAATTATACAACATCAAAATTATTCTAGACAAGAAATCAATAGAGAAGTCAAATACAAAACATATACTTTACTAAGTAAACATTACATTGAACTGTGGAAACCCTAACGGTTGAGAAGGAAATGTTTCACAGGATGCAGCATTATGTATCTTATCAGATTTGTTATCAACTTTAGGCTTGGAAGTTTGGAGCTCTGCAAATAGTTTTTCTTCGAGACATTGTAAAGCCGAATCATCTTCCCCAAGGTTGCAGTTTGAACCAAAAGAACTTCTTACAAACTCGTCTTCTTCAATAATAGGCAACAAAGTCTCGTTTGACTTCTTGAAAGTCTTGTTTAGCAAAGATAATTCTTCAGGATTGAGAACGCCTGCAAATGATAGTTGATTGAGAACTCTAATATAGCGTAGAGAAAACAAAGTTAAACAAAAACCCATTTAATAATGGCAAAAATTTAAAGAAAGAAAGCACATCAAATAGAGCAAAAACCATAACATAAGATACAACATAAATATGTTTAATCGACTTTCACTAGTGAAGAAGGCTTTCTCCTATGCTAGACTCTTCCTCAAGTTACATTGTTTTGCCCTTCTTCTCCTTTTAGACTGATCTGCTCCGCTAACATGAATAATTGACATTGGATTCAAATGTTATTCATATATTTGAGGCTTGTGCTATTCTAAAGAAGTTATATAGGATTTATAATGATTGGGTCTAGAATCTTTTAGACTACAAACATTTAATTATAAAAGCTAATACAAGGATGACAAACAGAAAGAAATCATCGTCCTGGAAAAACATTACATTTGAATGATATAGGTAATAGGTATTCATGTTTTTATAGACCTATCATATAGGCTTATTTTGGGTATTTTGCACAGGTTGGATGCACTAAAATTTCTCTTTCCACAAAACTTGGAGAAAGTGTCACACAAGAAATTTTATCATGATAAAACAAAACTCGGTATAAGGCGGAAAATTTGAACGTTACAAAACTAGCGGGTAAGAAACAAAACATAAGAAAAAACCAATAGTTAGCAAGATAATATAGTTGAGATTAAACTTTTAGAGTAGAAAACATGCACCTGCTTTGATCAAGCTTTGTTTGAAATTAGAATGATCCACAATTCATTAACCAACAAGCAACGCCACTCTATTCGATTGCATTTATAAGACAATGAGTTCGCATAGCATGACCCCTCAGAACTCACATAATATAAGGTTTTTCGGCCTTCAAAATACAAATGGTAGAGATCCTAATTGCATAATACTATAGGTTTTCAAAGCACAAATATATCTTAATGGTACAACACAACCTCAAATATGTAATGACTTGGATATACTAAGTAGTATATTGTATCAATTATGATAATTTCACACAAGTCCAAACTGACGAGTGTGTACATCCAACTATGAACCGAACTATAAAATTGGCATTTTTAATCTAATTTCGATTAATTCTTTGTCATATTAGACTTTTGATTTTGATTAAAGGAAAAAAGGTTCTAAACATCGGCCAACTACTCTCATAGCAATTTGAAACCAATAAGGTTCACATTTATATTTGACAAAGATTGCAAAGTCTGTAACAACTTAGCAATAGGGTTCACATTTATCTTTGTTAGAGGTTGTTGAAGTAAAACCTGACCAATTACACAAATAAGAGAAATTTCAAAATGTATAGAATGTTAACTCCAAAACAGAATGGAGAAGGAAGACTATAGGGTTTAATGACTTGCAATGCTAATCCCACTGCACTTGGTAGACAGTAACACAATGCAAGTAGGAATGAGCAGATGGAATACCTACCAACTCTGGGATACAATGTAGTCAACGAACATTGTATCAATTCTTTGCAAAAAATAACCAAATAAATAACGAAGTTCATTTTTATGTGAGGAATAAGATATGTCGTGTCAAAAACATTGCTTTCATTCTTATGTTGAGAATGAGAAACAAAAACCTTGATACCAGTGCATATGATATATTTTTACGCTGGTCTGTGTTATTAAATTTCCCATATCTCACTTCTAATATCTAGTTCTGGTCTGTATTATTAAGTTACTCATATCTCATTTCTAATAACTAGTTTTGTATAATTGGTATAACTGGAACTCTAAAACTGAATTTAGGTTGCATATAGGCATGAATTCTTTAGGATCCTTTTTATTTTAAACATGTTTAAATTTACCAGAAAACTGTATCTAGGTTTGTATAATTGGTATAATTGGAACTCTAATACAAAATATAGTTTTCTATAATTGGTATAACTGGAACTCTAATACAGAATTTAGGTTGCATATAAGCATGAATTCTTCAAGACCTTTTTATTTAACCATGTTTAAATTTACCAGAAAACAATATCTGCCTAATGGAGACCATGTTGATAATGCATTTACATGTATTGAATATGAGATGAATTGGAAAAAATAGAGAAAAAAACCAAAAAATTGAAAGCCTGCACTCCTTTCGTGGAGTTGTAAAAAAATGGCCACAAGGGGGAGAACTGACTGCAGCGGGAGAAGCCAGAGAAAAATCACCATTCTCGTCCATCGATCCTTTCCAAATACATCTTGGATATACATTAATTCATAACAATCTACAAATTCAAACCTTCACCTTGGTTCCCACCATCTCAATCTTCATCGATCCAATCACCATAGATTCTGCTAATTTTTGGAAGTAACATATTCACCCTTATCTCTCTACTATGATTCCCATGTATTAGTTACAATGAGAAATTTTCCTAATCAATTTCGAAAGGACAACTCATTACACTAATAGTTACATTCGACCAATAGGTGATCCATTGTAGGTTCTTCGATGTTCTATGATTCCAAAATACTCAATTGATGCCCCCTCCCTCTTGGATAGAGAGGTAATGCTGGAATCAACGGATAGGAACCCACATCCCCGGAACTATAGACCCCCCACCAATTTCTTACTCTAGGAAGATAAACAATTTACCAATTTTGTGGATTTGTAATGAATTATCCGGGGACTTATAAAAGGAAAGAAACACTATATGGGTTAAAAAGGAGGCCATTTCCATGTTGCTAAACCCTTCTTAGTTTGTTGCGCCTAACTTGGGCTATGTAAAGGCTGCATATTTTTCCCAAGTAGACCAAGAGATGCAGTTTGAGAACCAATGATGACAATGGATTATTCCTATATCAACCATTTGAAACTATTGGCACATTAAGTCAAGAATAAACCATATTATTTGTGGGAGGCATATATTAACCGTTTGAAACTATTGGCCCATCAAGTCAAGAAGAAACAATGAAAATACCCATGCCATATCCATCATTAGATGGAACCTAGGTCTTGAACCCAAGGGAAAACCGTTAGTGTTCCCATTATTAATATTTCCATTTATGTTGTCTATTATTGCCTAATTAGAATCCGTGTACATTGACGCTTCTCCTTATAGAATCCTTGTGTATTGACACTTCTCCCTATGGTGGAGGAGGAGCCGAAGGATGAACATATTGTGCAGTTGCTAAAGAACGTGTTGAAAAGTATGATGTAGTAATTGTTGTGAAAAATTAGCATTGCCGTAATAAGAGAATGAAAATGATCCCTCTTCAAAAGCCCATGAATAGTGATTGGCCAATCATTTTGACCAAGGAGTTGATGGAACATGACATAGTGGAGGAGTAGAGCAATCCAGAAGAAAGCAACCCAATTGTTGAAATGGATAAATTTATGGCTTCAAATTGCAGCATCGGTACAGATAAATTTTTTTGTGAAAGGCCCATGACTACATTTACTCCAACAAAACACTTGTTGATGTCAAAAACATGGTATATAATGATATATCTGTCTTTGGCTTGAGAGATGAAGAATATGGCACAAATATGGTTTAATGTAGTGATGTAAAACCCATAGGTTCCTTACTCTAAAAACAAAGAGCATACCAACACATCTATTAATGAAGAGTGTAATGTAGATTTGGCCATCCTCAATATGGAAGATGAACATATGCCAAAACAGCCACAGTGACGAGTATAGAAATTTGTTATGCTAAGAGGTCAATCAACAAACAAATACAGATGTTATGGTTTCCATGATATCCTTCTGATCTTCCCTTTGATTCAAATATCCACTTCAATCATTGATCTGAATGTCGAGTTCCATCCCTGAGTCAAATGGCAACTTCAATCCCTACTTTAGTTTGTAGTTTGTTTTCATTAATGTTAAATCATCATTAAACTAAAAGTTATCTAATAAAAAAAACAATTAAATTGTGGGAATTAACCTCATCAAAATTATTGTGTCATATCATAAAATAATCTTGTTCATTTTATAGACCACCATTTGAGCATGTAAGGATGTAGAGGTGTAACTCATACAAAGGGTACATGTTCCCTTCTAAAGGAGAATAAACAACCGTAGAAGACTGTCTTTCTTGGCCAGCTCTTTGCTGCACCTATAACTTCCTAAAGACTAGAAAGTTATCACCTCTATCCATCATTGAGAACTGCTAATTTAAGTGAAAGGAATATTTAAATAAGAGGACATTACTTGTAAGAATTAAAGCCTTCAAAACAATTAACAAGCCTTCACTTCTTTAATTGGCATTAGGGAGACTTATAAAGTTTTGAAGTTAAAGTGGTGCATATACAAAGGAAGAACATGAAAATTCAAATAGAAGAATAGGCATAATGGTTTCAATGATATATATCAGGGTACAAAGACCAAAATTACAAGATGCATAATAGTTTTGGTGATATATCTCAGGGTACAAAGACCAAAATTACAAGATTTAATTAGAGATGTGTACGAGCATTATGCAAAATTTGTGACAGTCAGCTAGTAGAACAAAAGAACTAAAGGAAACAGGATACCAAGATATTTTGTGGTTATATATTATGATGACAAACACCAATAGCATAAATGATAAAATAACAAAGAAGAAAATAACAAATACTGCACTCACAAAACAAAATAAAGCTGGTTATTCATATATAACATCATTAAAATCAATGTATGTGGCATGCATGCAATTTAACAAATAATAATGGAAATTGGAATCTGTTGTTTTACCCTATTATATTGTTTAGAAATTCGTTAAGTGACATTAAAATGACTCTTAAGTTCAACGTAACACTGATCATAATGTTACTTAAATGTGAATGCATCCTATGGAAGAAGAAATCCTTCGGTTTGGGTTTTAAGGTCTGGGTGCATTAGGTTTGGATAGAAGTGCCCCTCACACTTCTTCTAAGGTCCATCCCTTAATTCTCGTCCATGTAATGTCCAATTTTCTTCGGGACCTCCTCTGCTTAGTGAGCCTAGGTTCCAACTAAACTTGCTCGAGCAACAATTTCTCTAGTAGCAGCAAGATGACCAAGAGTAGGAAAGGAAATGACAAAGGCACACACTAAAATAAAGGGAAACATATGAGCAACAAAGCCATAAGGATGAGAAGCATAAGCGATGGAGGCATATGCCATTAATGGACCAAAACTATTTGGTTTTGTAGTTTAGGTTATTTTTCCTTGTTTTGTTAATTTGACAAGAACCCTTATGGTGATAGGTAAAAGTATTTTGTCAATTTACCCAAACTAAGGCCAGTTTATTGATTGAGAATGAACCTGGATAGTGCCAACTTAGAAAAGAAAATACCGATCAATTCATACTAGAAAATAATAGCTCTTATATGATGTGATGGCCAAGGCATACTGGATAGTTGATGTAGCATCAAAGAAGCAATAACTGATGTAGCATCAAAGAAGAAATATCCCCAGGTCCACAAGAAGCAATATCCCTAAGTCCACTTGGATTACAACTCATTGGAACCTAATTTCCAGGTTTGTGGTTAGTTTCTCTATTCTCCAAACATGCAACAAACAAGTTATTACTATCAATAACCATCATAATGTTCTTTGAGAACTAAATTAAATAGAGAATTGCATTTTTTTGTAGTGACCACTCACACATGAATCTTGCCATGTGGGCCCCTTATTGCATGTAATACACATTTTCTGGACCACCTAGATGCCCTCACAACAGGGAACTCATGCACATTCCATCTGTCCCCATATTGTCATCTACCAAGTTGAGTAGCCTAGTAGAGTAGCCAAGCCTAGTATTCCAACACACCCCTCCCTTATGTCATTCCCTCATGCCAAGGAGGTAGAGGTCTCGTTGAGTATCCTAGCCAAGCCAATGAAGTCTTCTCGTAAACATGGGTTAAACACTGTGAAAAGGCCATGTTAATTGAAAACAAATTATCGTTTGAGTTTTCTTATGGACATGATCCCCAAGACAAAGAGAAAAAGGAAAAATGATTATACTAAAATGGAAAATGGTTCAATTTTGAAAGATCTGTTCAACCTCCCCTTCTTTAGGCACATTAACTCATCTGATATTATATATGATATTATGGTAGCCAAACATTCCATTCCAGCTCAAGCCAAGGAACCAAGATTAACAGCAAAAGCATGCAACCCAACCCATGCATTCAGGTAGGAAAAATTCTTTGTTTTGTAGTGATAAGTGAGCTCGAGATATACCTATAGGTTCAAGGTTTTAGAGAGTATTTTTTGTCCTTGTCATTCTGCCCCACCTTCAAAATGTTTGACTAAATAAATAAAGAGACATCTTGCTCGTCTCCCAGCATTAATAAAAATATAGTAAGTAAGAAGCATGTAAGTAATATCACCAGTCACATAGCCTACCACCACTCACTCCACTCGTTTGTTGGAAATTGACAACTAATTATGTAAATTTGGGTAAAATGTATTAGTTATTAAAAAGTTGGTTTTATACCGAAACATTGGTTATGTAACTGAGGAGGCTCATATAAAACTGATGAATGCCCGAACTATTGTAAGGAGAATAATTTATTGATTGAATAGAGATTCCAATCCCTTGCCCCATGGATGTTTCCTTGACACTCTGTCAGGGTTTTACCATGTAAATCCTGAGTTATTATTTGTGTGGTTGTATTCAGTTTCCTGTCTGTTACATTCCTTTATTGGTCAATTTATAGCTGTAAATGCCTTCTTGCTTGATCAGTAACTCATCTAACAACAATTGGTATCAGAGCCATCATATTACCCAGTGTGCAGTAGATGCCAATTTAAATCAATGGAGTAGCAGAAGATTATGGGAGGAAACACAATTTTTTTTAAGGGGCTACTCAACAGAGTCCATGCCGATGTTGGAGAGGAGGGATTTGCCTGCCGTCATCGTGGAGTGTTGAAGCCATGCTGGAGGGCATCCTGCCACCATCATGAAGTGCAAAGCCATGCTGGAGGGCGTAGCCTGCCGCGGACCTGTCGTGGAATGCTGAAGCCAGAGCCGTGCGTCGAGGAGGGGCTCTAGAGCCTTGCAGAGCCGTTGAAGTTGTGACTAGTCTAGTGCGTGCTGCCAGGAAGTGTGTGGAAGTGTGCTACTAGAGCAGAGAAATTCGAGTCTGGTGTGTGCTGCTAGGGAGTGTGTGGAAGTGTGCTACCTTTGCGTGCTGCCAGAGCCGTCGAGGAGGGGCTTCAGAGCCTTGCTTGATTTACATCAGAGAAATTCGACCAGCAACCAGCAGAAATAAGTCCGGGCCATTGGAAGAAGAGCCGTCTAGGAGGGACCCTAGAGCCTGGCTTGCTTGTCGCTAGAGGAATTCGATTAGCAGAAATAGATCCAGGTATTTTTTTTAATAATTTGAAAGAAAAATTTTCCAGGAATTTTTTCCAGAAATTTGTTCAAATTTGGAGGAAAGAAAAACAAAGGGATCTGTTCAAATTTGGAGGAAATAAAAAAAAGGGTTTTCATTAAAATTTGAAGGAAAGAAAACAAAGAATTTTCATTAATTTGAAGGAAAGAAAAACAATCTTTTTCTAAATCTGTTGAAGGGTTTCTTTGTTTGAAAAAGGGGGATTTTTTATTTATTTATTTATTTTTATTTTTATTTTTATTTTTTTATATATTTTGAATCTAAAAACAAGTTTTTTGGAAGAAAGGGAAACCAAAAATAAACCCTAGTTGAAAGACTGAAATCCTAGGAGGAAAGAAATGGCCAAGATATCGAATGCAAAATTCGAGTTGGATAAATTAACTAGCAAGAACAATTTTTCTCTTTGGAAACTGAAAGTTAGGGATTTGCTCGTGCAACAAGGGTTGCACAAGGCATTGGACGGGGCAAGTAAGAAACCTACAAGCATGACTGATTTGGACTGGGAGGACTTGGATGCCCGAGCTCTCAGTACCATCAGGCTATGCTTGGTGAATGAAGTTCTCTTCAACATTGTTGAAGAGAGTACAACTTCAGGTTTATGGGAAAAACAGGAAAAACTATATATGACAAAGCCGTTAACCAATAGAATTTATTTGAAAAGACAACTGTATAGTCTTCGAATGAAGGAGGGTTCAAAAGTTGCAGAACATTTGAATGTTTTTAATACACTTATATGCCAATTAATAGATATGGAAGTTAAAATTCAGGAAGAAGACAAAGCTATAACCTTGCTGTGTTCTATGCCCGAATCATGGGATCACTTCGTAACTTCAATTAGCTTGATCATCGCTGATTATTTCAAATTTGAATCAGTTGTGGGGGCTCTCTTGTTTGAAGAAGTATGAAGGAAATCCAGTACTAAAATAGCTGCATTAGAAAGCCATGATAGCTAGAGGACAGTCAAAGGAAAGAGGAGAAAAAACAAGGGGTCTTCCAGATCTAAATCAAAGGGAAAGAAGTGTAAGGAAAAATGTTGGTACTGCAATAAAATTGGACACCTGAAGAAAGACTGTTGGAAACGACAAGAGTCTGATAACCTGAAGAAGGAAGAAAATCAAGTTGATTCAAGTATTATAGATGAAGTTTTATCTGCTGAAGAATTATGTATGATAGATGAAACTTCATGTAATGTCTCTCAGGGTGTTGAAAGCTGGCTTTTAGACTCCGGTGCTTCTCATCACATGTTTCCACACAGAAATTGGTCTACTTCATATGAAAATTTATATGGTAGTTCTGTGTTTATGGGTAATAATGTATCATGTCAGACTGTTGGGATGGGAAATATCAGGATTAAAATGTATGATAACACAGTTAGAACATTAACTAGTGTTAGAGATGTACCTGATTTGAAGAAAAATTTGATTTCTTTGGGAGTGTTGGATTTGGATGGTTATAAGTTTACAGGTCAGAATGGAGTGCTGAAAGTCTTTAAAGGCACCCTAGTTATTATGAAATCAGAAAAGGTTGGAAATCTCTACAGACTCAAAGGAAGTACTCAGGTCAGTGAAGCAACGATTGTGTCAGAAAAAGAAGAAGAAGGTACTCGCCTATGGGATCAACGATTGGGTCACATGAGCGAGAAAGGTCTTCAGGTACTGATGAAGTGTAAATCACTTCTTGATTTGAAATCCTTGAAGTTTGATTTCTGTAAACATTGTGTGTATGGAAAACAATATAAACAGAGATTTAAAACTGAGAATCATAATAGTAAAGATATTTTAGACTATATTCATTATGATCTGTGGGGACCATCTCATGTTGTATCATATGGAGGTGCTCTATATTTTTTAATGTTTATTGATGATTTCTCCTGTAAAGTTTGGGTCTTTATGCTAAAAAAGAAAGCTGATGTATTCAATGTCTTTAAACAATTTAAAGAAATGGTAGAGAAAAGAACAAGCAAACCAATTTAATGTTTAAGAACTGACAATGGTGGTGAATTCACTTCAATAGAATTTGAACAATACTGTAAGGATGAAGGAATTGTTAGACACAAAACTGCTGTTTATACTCCTCAGCAAAATGGTGTTGCTGAACGTATGAATCAGACTCTTATGGAAAGAGCCAGAAGCATGATCAGCAATGCTAACTTGCAAAAGGAGTTGTAGGCAGAAGCAATATCCACTGCTTGTTATTTAGTTAACACATCACCTTCAGTAGCAATTAATTGTAAAATTCCTAAACAGGTTTGGATAGGTTAGTCCTGTGATTATTCACATTTAAGGATATTTGGCTGTGATGCTTATTCTCTTATTCCTACAAATCAGTGTTCAAAATTAGATCCAAAATTGAAATGTTATGTCTTTGTTGGGTATGACTATGCAGTGAAAGGATACATGTTGTGGGATCCTACATCGCAGAATATAGTCATTAGTAGAGATGTAACATTTGTTGAATCTTCTTTTTTAAAATAAAATGTTGAAAGAATTGAACAGGAATAGGAATCACCAAATCAACAAATTCAGCTGGATGCTAGACCTTTCAATGATAGTCAAAAGGAAGAAAAGACTTCTGGAGAAAATGTTGTTGAAGATACAAAGGAAGCTGTTGAAGTTTCTGAACCAGTTCAAGTTTTTGAACCAGTCACTCTAAGAAGGTCTACAAGGGAAAGAAAAACTCCCAAAAGGTATGAGATTCTGCTTCATCTTTTGCTTTGATTACTGAAGATGGGGAACCTTCTTGTTATCAGGAAGCAGTAGATGATACAGATAGTGAAAAATGGAAAACGACTATGGAAGAAGAAATGGATTCCTTAGCCAAGAACAATACCTGGGATCTTATAGAACTTCTTGAAGGGAGAAGTGTTGTTGGATGCAAATGGGTCTTCAAAATGAAATGGAAAGTTGATGGAAGTATCGAAAGGTATAAGGCGAGACTGGTAGCAAAAGGGTATTCTCAGGTTGAAGGTATCGACTTTCATGAGATTTTTTCACCAGTTGTAAAACTTGTTTCTATTCATACTGTGTTGGCACTAACTGCATTACTTAACCTTAAGTTAGAACAGTTAGATGTTAAAACAACTTTTCTACATGGTTATTTGAATGAAGAGTTGTATATGGAACAACCAAAAGGTTTTGTACAAGGTTGCAACAGAATATTAGTTTGCAAGCTTAGGAAATCATTTTATGGTTTGAGGCAGTCTCCCAGACAATGGCAAAAGAAGTTTGATTCCTTCATGGTGAGCCAGAACTTTATTAGAAGTGAGTATGACCATTTTGTATACTTCAAAACTTTCAATGGCATATTCATTATCTTAGCTTTGTATGTTGATGATATGCTTATTGCAAGCAAAAGCATGGAAGAGATCAACACGTTAAAGGCTCATCTCTCTAGGATGTTTGATATGAAGGATCTTGGAGCAGCAAAACATATCTTGGGCATGGAGATACATAGAGACAAGAAAAATGGTAAGCTTTGCTTATCACAACAGAAGTATGTGGAGAAAGTACTTGAAAAGTTCTGTATGAACAATGTGAAACCTGTTAATGTTCCATTAGCTTCCCATTTTAAGCTTTCTTCGGTTTTGAGTCCTAGAACTGATGAAGAAAAGCAGTATATGTCTCATGTACCATATGTAAATGTTGTTGGAAACTTAATGTATGCGATGGTATCTACAAGACCTGACATTTCACATACATTTGGAGTTGTCAGCAGGTTCATGGCAAATCCAGGTGAAGAACATTGGCAAGCAGTGAAATGGGTGCTTCGTATCTAAGAGGCACAAGTGATCATTGCATCATCTTTAATGGTAGTGAAGGATCAGTTTGTGGATATGTAGATGCTGATTACAGGTGATTTGTACAAAATAAGATCTACTACAGGTTATGCCTTTACTCTTGCAGGTGGAGCAATTAGTTGGATGTCAAAGCGTCAAGAAACAGTTGCATTATCCACTACCGAAGCATAATATATAGCTGCTTTAGATGATAGTAAAAAAGAAATTTGGTTAAAGGGTCTACTTGATGAGATTGGAAGGACGCAGGAGAAAGTGAATGTACTTTGTGACAGTCAAAGTGCTATTCATTTGGCTACAAATCCTTCTTATCACAGCAGAACCAAGCACATTGATGTAAGGTATCATTTTCTGAGACATGTGATCGATGGCAGAAAAGTAGCTCTTCAAAAGGTCCATACACGAGAGAATTGTGCATACGTATTCACAAATCTAGTTACAGTAGAGAAGATGCGATGGTGTTTAGCTTCTCTTGGCTTGCAGAAAAGATGATGAATGGGCATAGGCAAGGGATTAGGAAAATTGTTGTCAAGGTGGAGTTTGTTGGAAATTGACAACTAATTATGTAAATTTGGGTAAAATGTATTAGTTATTAACAAGTTGGTTTTATACAAAAACATTGGTTATTTAACTGAGGAGGCTCATATAAAATTGATGAATGCCTGAACTATTGTAAGGAGAATCATTTATTGATTGAATAGAGATTCCAATCCCTTGCCCCGTGGATGTTTCCTTGACACTCTGTCAGGGTTTTACCACGTAAATCCTGAGTTATTACTTGTGTGGTTGTATTAAGTTTTCTATATGTTACATTCCTTTGTTGGTTAATTTATAACTGTAAATGCCTTCTTGCTTGATCAGTAACTCATCTAACAACATCGTCCCACCATGAAATAACAAACCTCTATCCCACGCAAGCAAAGTGCTATGCTCTTGTTTCTTCAATCCATGATTCCATGACTGCTATGCTCTTGTTTCTCCCCCGAAGGGGACTCCTTTGTATGTGAACGCCACGCTAATGAACCCAGCCTAGTCCTCATGAAATTATAACTAATGTATATTCCAAAAACTCATTCATTCATCTGGAAAGTGAACGCCTGACTATCTTTCTCACTAATCTTTAGTAGGAGGATAAAGGGCGAGGTTTTTCATATCAAACCCTTAAAAAATTATCACAAATCATGATCTGCAACTGATAAAAGCATTAGCCACAACTAGCCAAGGTTAGAAACAACACAAGCAATATTATTAATATAGAGGAAGCAACTAGGAGTGTGCTAAGAATATGAGTCTGTCAAGTTAAAATGGGACCTAAGGGAGACCTTCGACTGTCAAGTTAAAAATGGGAGTTGAGGGAGACCTTTGGGGGAATGGCTGGAGATAATTTCACACTTTTAAGAAGTGTTTTAAGAAGTGATTTCTATTGTATTTCTCACATTCTCGGCACCACTGTTTCCTATAGGCTGCTCAAGTATACCATTGATAACATGGTGAACCATTTCTCTACTTGCTCATTTATTTTTTCTTCGCATGACTGGAAATGGTATAAACAAGTCATGTTGACCTTTTCTCCTTGCACATATGCTTGTTCTTCTTGTTTTTGTAAGTTTCTATTACCAAAATTAAATGAATATGCTATTTTTTTTCTTTCCATTTGCAAGCTCAGTGTTAGCTTATTCTACCTGAAAGAACTTCTTTACAACTACTCCTTGGTTGCTTTTAGAACTAATAGTTATCCCTACTATGGGAAGGGAGGTGGCAGGGGTAGCCTCCAACAAAACTTGCACAACCCATCGAAGCCTAGACAACCTTTTCCATTTGCAGGGCCATTGGAGGATTCTTCTACCTGATAGAGCCTTCTCCATCTGCATCTACAATGTTCTCTATCTACATCTGTAGGGTTTGTCTCTATCTGCAGGTTATAGAGCCTTATCTCTAATCAGGGTCTTACTATGACAGGGTCGATTGTTGAACTACTCCTCAGGCACACCATAAATGTTTGCAATGTTGTCTCTTCTATGGTAAGAACCAACGCCTTTGTCGCAGGTGGCCAGAGTTGTTGGAAGGTGATAATTTTAGGTGGCTGGAGTCATTGGCAGGTGGCTAAAGCTATCATCAGAAGAAATGGCAAGTTGTCAAAAGAAGTGACAATTAGAGTACTAATGTAATGAAATACATCTCAAACATTCAAACATTTAATGCTAACTTTGAAATTATTCGTTACTTCAAGTCTTTGATTTAGAAAACTTAGAAAGCTTGGATATTATTTTCGAAAGCCTTTAGTTCCCTTTCATACTTTGGATAAGGAAAACCTTGCATATCTAACGTTGCCTTGATGGATGTGAAGCTTTCAATAAGACGTAGAAACCAAAATTTGGATAAATGTTTAGTGAAGAAAATATGTCAATCATAACTTTAGATAAATTTCAGTAAAGAAAGGATATTTTTAGTCAAAAGAAAAAATAATAGTTGGTCAATCGTCTACCGATAGCTAGAGTCCCTATAATGCCAGGTAAGAAACAAAATCACACTCTGTAGACAAATACACAGAAGCAAAAACCAATAGTTAGCAAGATGAGATAGTTGAGATTAAACTTTTAGAGTAGAAACCATGGCACCTACTTTGATCAAGATTTGTTTGAAATTAGAGCGATCCACAATTCATTAACCAACAAGCATCACCACTCTATTCGATTGCATTTATAAGACAATGAGACCGCATAGCACGACCCCTGAGAACTCACATAATACAAGTTTTTTCGGCCTTCAAAATACAAATTGCAGATATCCTAATTGCATAATACTATAGGTTTTAAAAGCACAAATATAGCCTAATGGTACAACACAACCTCAAGTATGTAATTACTTGTATATACTAAGTAGTATTTTATATCAATTATGATAATTTTGCACAAGTCCAAACCGGTGAGTGTGTACATACAACTTTGAACCAAACTGTTTAAATTGACATTTTAAATCTAATTTTGATTAATTCTTTATCAAATTAGACTTTTGATTCTGATTCAAGGAAAAAAGGTTCTAAAAATCGGCCAACTACTCTCATAGAAATTTGAAACCAATAAGGTTCACAGTTATATTTGACAAAAATAGCTAAAGTCTGTAACAAATCAGCAATAGGGTTCACATTTATTGTTGTTAGAGGTTGTTGAAGTAAAAGCCGACCAATTACATAAATGAGAGAAATTACAAAGTGGATAGAATGTTAAATAAAAAACAGAATGGAGAAGGAAGATTGCAAGGTTTAATGAGTTACAATGTCTATCCCATTGCACTATGTCGAAAGTAACACAATGCAAGTAGGAATGAGTAGATGGAATACCTGCCAACTTTGGGATACAATGTAGTCAACGAACATTGTATCAATTCTTTGCAATAGATAACCAAATAAATAATGAAGTTCATTTTTATGTAAAGAATATGATATGTCGTGTCAAAAGCATTGTGTTCATTCTTATGTTGAGAATGAGAAACATAAACTTTGATACCAGTGCGTATGATATATTGTTAAGTTGGCTTGTGTTATTAAGTTGCCCATATCTCACTTCTAATATCTAGCTTTAGTCTGTGTTATTAAGTTGCCCATATCTCTCTTCTAATATCTAGTTTTGTATAATTGATATATCTGGAACTCTTATACATAATTTAGTTTTATATAATTGATAATCCAAAATTTAGTTTTGCAGTATAATTCGAACTCTAATATAGAATTTAGGTTGCATATGAATGAATTCTTCAGGATCGTTTTTATTTAACCATGTTTAAATTTACCAAAAAACTATATCTAGTTTTGTATAATTGGTATTATTGGAACTCTAATACAGAATATAGTTTTTATAATTGGTATAACTGGAACTCTAGTAAAAAATTTATGTTGCATATAAGCATGAATTCTTCATGACCTTTTTATTTAGCCATGTCTAAATTTACCAGAAAACAATATCTACTGAATGGAGACCATGTTCATAATGCATTTACATGTATTGAATATGAGATGAATTGGAAAAAACAGGGAAACAAAAACCAAAATTTGGAAGCCTGCACTCCTTTGCTGGAGCTTTAAAAAAATGACTGCAGGGGGGGAGGGGTAAATGGCTGTAGGGGGAGAAGCCAAAGATAAATAAACATTCTCGTCCATCGATCCTTTCAAAATGCATCTTGGATATACATTCATTCACAACAATATACAAGTTCAAACAACCTTCACCTTGGTTCCCACCATTCTCAATCTTCATCGATCAAATCACCATAGATTTTGCTAATTTTCAGAGGTAATGTATTCACCCTTATCTCTCTGCTATGATTCCCATTCATTAGTTACAATGGGAAATTTTCGTAATTGGTTTCGAAAGGACAACTCATTCCATTAATAGTTACATTCGACCAACAGGTGATCCATTGATGTTCATCCATTCGTCCATTGTAGGTTGTTCGATGTTCTATGTTTCCAAAGTACTCGATTGATGCCCCATCCCTCTCGGATAGAGAGGTACTGCTAGAATAAACGGATAGGAACCCACCTCGGCAGAACTATAGCTCCCCCAACAATTTCTTACTCAAGGAACATAAACAATTTATCAATTTTGTGGATTTGTAATGAAATATCCGAGGAATTATAAAAGGAAAAAACACTATATGGGTTAAAAAGGAGGCCATTTCCATGTTGCTAAACCCTTCTTAGTTTGTTGCGCCTAACTAGGGTTGTGTAAAGGCTGCATATTTTTCCCAAGTGGACCAAGAGATGCAGTTTGTGAAACCACTGATGACAATGGATTATTTGTGGGAGGCCTATATCCACCATTTGAAACTATTGGCCCATCAAGTCAATAAGAAACCATATTATTTGTGGGAGGCCTATATTGACCTTTTGAAACTATTGGCCCATCAAGTCAAGAAGAAACAATAAAAACACCCATACCATATCCACCATTAGATGGAACCTAGGTCCTGAACCCAAGGGAAAGCCATTAGTGTTCCCGTCATTATTATTTCCATTTATGTTTTCTATTATTGTCCGATTAGAATCCGTGGACATTGAAACTTCTCCCTATGGTGGAGGAGGAGCCGAAGGATGAACATATTGTGCAGTTTCTATATAGTGTGTTGAAAAGTATGAGGTAGTAATTGTTGTGAAAATTTAGAATTGTGAAAAAGTAGTATTGTAATAAGCGAATGAAATTGATCCCTCTTCAAAAGGAAATGAATAGTGAGAAATCCATAAGAAGGCAACCCAATTATTGAAATGGATAAGTTTATGGCTTCAAATTGCAGCATCGGTATAGATAAAATGTTTTGTGAGAGGTCCATGGCTACATTTACTCCAATAAAAACACTTGTTGATGTCAAAACCATCGTATATAATGATATATCTGTCTCTGGCTTGAGAGATGAGGATTATGGCATAAATATGGTTTCATGTGGTGATGTAAAACCCATTGTTTTACATGGAAAAATCACAACCTTGGAGGATAAGAAATAGGTTCCTTACTCTAAAAGCAAAGAGCATACCAAAACATCTATTAATGAAGAGTGTAATGTAGATTTGGCCATCCTCAATATGGAAGATGAACATATGCCAAAATAGCCATAGTGACCAATATAGAATTTTGTTATGGTAAGAGGTGAGTCAACAAACAAATATAGATGTTATGGTTTCCATGATATCCTTATGATATTCCCTTTGATTCAAATATCCACTTCAATCATTGATATGAATGCCGAGTTACATTCCTGAGTCAAATAGAAACTTCAATCCTTTCTTTAGTTGTAGTTTGTTTTCATTAATGTTAAATCATCATTAAACTAAAAGCTATCTATTAAAAAAATAATTAAATTGTGGAAATTAACCCCATCAAAATAATTGTGTCATATCATAAAATAATCTTGTTCATTGTATAGACCACCATTTGAGCATGTAATAATGTTGAGGTATAAATCATATAAAGGGTATATGTTCCCTTTTAAAGGAGAATAAGCAACTTTAGAAGACTATCCTTCTTGGCTAGCTCTTTGCTGCACCTATAACTGCCTAAAGACTAGAAATGTGTCACCTCTATCCATCATTGAGAACTAATAATTTATGTGAAAGGAATATTTTAATAAGTGGATATTACTTGTAAGAATTAAAGCCTTCAAAACAATTAACAAGCCTTGACTTATTTACTTGGAATTAGGGAAGACTTATAAAGTTTTGAAGTTAAAGTGGTGCACATGTAAAGGAAGAACATGAAAATTCAAAGGGAAGAATAAGCATAATGGTTTCGGTGATATATATCAGGATACAAAGACCAAAATTATAGGATACATAATAGTTTCGGTGATATATCTCAGGGTACAAAGACCAAAATTACGGGATTTAATTGCAGGTGTGTCTGATCATTATGCAAAACTTATGACGATCAGCTAGTAGAACAAAAGGACTAAAGGAACTAGGATACTAAGATTTTTTGTGGTTATATATCATGACGAAAAACACCAATAGAATAAACCATAAAATAAAAAAGAAGAAAATAACAAATACTACACTCACAAAACAAAATAAAGTCGGTTATTCATATATAGCATCATCAAAATCAACGTATGTGGTATACATGCAATTTAACAAATAATAATGGAAATTGGAATTCGTTGTTTTATCCTATTATATTGTTTAGAAATTCGTTAAGCAACATTAAAATGAATCTTAAGTTCAACGTAACACTGATCATAATGTTACTCAAATGTGAATGCATCCTATGGAAGTAGACATCCTTTGGTACGGGTTTTAAGGTCTGGGTGCATTAGGTTTGGATAAAAGTTCCTCTGACACTTCTTCTAAGGTCCATCCCTTAATTCTCTTCCGTGCAATGTCAAATTTTCTTCAAGACCTCCTCTGCTTAGTGAGCTTAGGTTCCAACTAAACTTGCTCGAGCAACAATTTCTCTAGTAGCGGTATGATGACCAAGAGCGGGAAAGGCAATGATAAAGGCACACACTAAAATAAAGGGAAACACATGAGAAACAAAGCCATAAGCACAAGAAGCATAAGTGGTGGAGGCATATGCCATTAATGGACCAAAACTATTTGGTTTTGTAGTTGAGGTTATTGTTCCTTGTTTTGTTAATTTGACAAGAACCCTTATGGTGATAGGTAAAAGTATTTTGTCTATTTATCCAAAATGAGGCCAATTTATTGATTGAGAACGAACCTGTATAGCGGCAGCTTAGAAAAGAAAATACCTATAAATTCATATTGGAAAATAATAGCTCTTATATGATGTGATGGCCAAGGCATACTGGATATTTACTGTAGCATCAAAGAAGCAATATCCCCAGGTCCACAAGAAGAAATATCCCCATGTCCACTTGGATTTCAGGTCATTGGAACCCAATTTCCAGGTTCATGGTTAGTTTCTCTATTCTCCAAACCTACAACAAATAAGTTATTACTAGAAATAAACATCATCATGTTCTTTGAGAACTAAATTAAATAGACACTTTTTTTTTGTAGTGACCACTCAGACATGAATCTTCCCATGGGGGCCCCTTATTGAATGGAAGAAACATTTTTTGCACTACATGGATGCCCTCACAACAGGGAACTCATGCACATTCCATCTTTCCCCATATTGTCATCTACCAAGTTGAGTAGCCTAGTAGAGTAGCCAAGCATGGTATTTTCATCTACCAAGTTGAGTAGCCTAGTAGAGTAGCCAAGCCTAGTATTCCAGCACACCCCTCCCTTATGTCATTCCCCCAGGCCAGGCGAGTAGAGGGCTAGCTGAGTATCCCAGCCAAGCCAATGAAGTCATCCTGGAAACGTGGGGTGAACACTTTGAAAATTCCATGTTAATTCAAAACAAAATATAGTTTGAGTTTTCTTATGGATATGACCCCCGGGCCAAAGAGAAAAAGGAAAAATGATTATACTAAAATGGCAAATGGTACAATTTTGAAAGATCTATTCAACCTCCCCTCCTTTAGGCACATTAGTTGATATTATATATGATATTATGCTAGCCAAGCATTCCATTCCATCTCAAGCCAAGCAACAAAGACTAGCAGCAAAAGCCTGCAACCCAGCCCACACATTTAGGTAGGAGAAATTCTTTGTTTCGTAGTGATAAGTGAGCTCAAGGTATAGCTATAGGTTTGAGGTTTTAGATAGTATTTTTTGTCATTGTCCTTCTGCCCCACCTTCAAAATGTTTGACAAAATATATAAAGCGACATCCTGCCCACCTCCCTAAACTAATAAAAATATAGTAAGCAAGAAGCATGTAAGTAATATCACAAGTCACATAGCCGCCCAACACTCACTCCACTCATCCCGCTGTGAAATAACAGACCTCTATCCCATGCAAGAAAAGTGTTTCAATGGATGTACTAAAAGTTGTAATGAATATAAAGCACTCCTTCATATTATTCTTCAATTCGTCATTCCATGATTGTTATTCTCTTGTTTCTCCCCCGAAGGGGACTCCTTTGTATGTGAACGCCCCACTAATGAACCCACCCTAGTCCTCATGCAATTGTAACCAATGTCTATTCCACAAACTCATTCATTCATCCATAAAGTGAACGATTGATTATCTTTCTCATTGACCTTTAGCAGGAGGATAAAGGGCGAGGTTTTTCGTTTCAAACCCATAAACAATTATCATAGATCATGATCTGCAACTGATAAAAGCATCAGTCGTAGCTAGCCAAGGTTAGCAACAACACAAGGAGTATTGTTAATATAGAGGAAGAAACTAGGAATGTGCTAAGAATATGAGCTTGTCAAGTTAAAATGGGACGTGAGGGAGACCTTCGACTGCCAAGTTAAAAATGGGACTTGAGGGAGACCTTCGAGGGACTGGTTGGAGGGAACATCACACTTTTAAGAAGTGCTTTCTACTGGGTTTATCACATTCTCGGCACCAATGTTTCCTCTGGGCTGCTCAAGTATACTACTGATAACATGGTAAGCCATTTCTCTACTCGCTCATTGCTTTTTTACTTCACATGAATGGAAATAGTATAAACAAATCATGTTGACCTTTTCTGCCTGAAAATCTACCTGTTCTAGTTGTTCTGGTAAGTTCATATTACCCATATTGAATAAATATGCTATTTTTTTTTCTTTCCATTTGCAAGCTCATTGTTATATTATTCTACCTGAAAGAGCTTCTTTAAAACCACTACTCAATTGCTTTCAGAACTAACAGTTCTCCCTGCTATGGGAAGGGAGGTGGTAGGGGTAGCCTTTCGGTAGGGAAGGCTCCATCGGAACCTGCACAACTCATTGAAGCCTACACAACCTTCTCCATTTGTAGGGCCATTGGAGGCTTCTTCAACCTGATAGATCCTTCTCCATCTGCATCTACAATGTTCTCTATCTACATCTGTAGGGTTCTTCTCTATCTGCAGGTTATAGAGCCTTATCTCCAATCAGGGTCATACTACGACAAGGTCGGTTTTTGAAATACTCATCAGGCACCTACACAACGCAATTGTTTGCATTGTTCTCTCTTCTATGGTAAGAACCAACGCCTTTGTCGGAGGTGGCTAGAGCTGTTGGCAGGTGATAGTTTTAGGTGGCTGGAGTCATTGGCAGGTGGCTAAAGCTATCATCAGAAGAAATGGAA
>APFE030646875.1:11675-31260 GCA_000404065.3 Pinus taeda
GATCCCTCTAAAGTGGCAGTCATTGTAAACTAGCCTAAACCCAAGTCTGCTACAAAAGTGAGAAGCTTCTTAGGAGCAGCACAATATTGGAGGAAGTTCAGTTCTAATTTTTCCTCAATTGCAGTTCCCTTACATGCTTTGACAGGATTGAACAAGGTGTTTCAGTGGGGAGGCAAACATCAGAGAGCCTTCGACACCTTGAAAGAAAAGATTAGTACGACACTTGTACTAGCACTGCCTGATCTACGAAGACCGTTTGAGATCCAAACAGATGCCAGTGACTATGCCATGGGAGCAGTGTTGACACAACACAGTAAACCCATATGTTATCATTCTGAGACTTTTAATCCTGCCATAGTTAACTATCCTACATATGATAAAGAATTGTATGCATTAGTTCAGAGTGTGAAAAAGTGGAAACTTAATGGGCAAAGAGACAATAATACATATTGATCATCAACCACTTCAATATCTACACTCCCAGACTAAGTTGCAGCAATCAAGACACTACAGATGGATGGGCTTTCTACAACAGTTTCATTTAGTCATCAGATATGAAAAGGGCATACATAACAAAGTTGCAGACATGTTGTCTAGACCCATTGTAAATGCATCCACTATACTTAAGCATAATTATGTACTACATGAAAGCTACATTGAACAATATGCTCAAGATATAGACTTTAAAGATGTATATGCAACTTTGAGTCAAGGCAAAAAAGTAGAAGAATTGGATTATCATGTGAAGGACCGACTCTTATATCATTGTGGGAAACTCTGCATTCCACAAACTAAGAGAGTAAAGATAATTAGAGAGGCACAAACTTCTTTGATATTAGGTCACTTTGGGGTAAGTAAAACAGTTGCACAGCTACAAAGATTTTTCTATTGGCCGAAAATGAATGAGACAATTTCTAGATATGTAAGAGGGTGTACTATGTGTGCTAAAAGCAAGCCCAACAATAGAAAACTAGGCCTGTACACTCCATTGCCAGTTCCTTCTCACCCTTGGGAAAGTGTTTCCATTGATTTTGTTGGAGGACTGCCTAAGTCTAGAAAAGGTCATGAATATCTATATGTGGTTGTGGATAGGTTCAACAAAATGTGTATTTTGATACCTTGTAATAAACAGATTACAGCTGAACAAACTGCAAAATTATTCTTTGAAGATGTATGGGTTCATTTTGGGTTACCCACTTCTATTGTATATGATCGAGACACCCGATTTATGGGGAAGTTTTGGTCAAGTCTGTGGGAGCTCATGGACACCCAACTGAAGAAAAGCACAACTTTTCATCCACAAACCGATGGCCAGACTGAAGTAGTTAACATGATAGTGATCCAGTTACTAAGGGGATATTGCAACAAACATCCTAAGCTTTAGGATGAACATTTGTGTTATATGTAGCATGCTTACAATAGAGCATGACACTCTTCTACACAGAGATCTCCTTTTGAGGCTTGTTTTTGTTTCATACCAAAGTCTCCTTTGGATTTTGTCTTTGGTAAAGATACCACGATTGATGGACACAGTGATGTGGACAAGGCAATTAGGTTCATTGAATAGATCCAGGAGATCCACCAGGCAGTACATGAATAGCTGAAAAAGAGCCAAGCCAAATACAAGGCTAGGCATGACAAGCATCGGATGGAGCATAGTTTTCAAGTTGGAGACTAGGTTTGGCTGTATATCAACAAGGACAGGATGCAAGGTGAAGGTAAAAGCTAAAGCCTATTAGGTATGGACCTTTTAGGATACTTGAGAAGATTGGTGAAAATGATTTTCACCTTGATCTACCAGCTTACATGCACATCTACTCAGTCATAAATGCAGATTGCTTAAGATTGTTTGAACCTTCGATGGTTGAGGATCCTGAAGAGCAAAGTCAATTGCCTTCTATTGATGACCTGCTACCTGAATATCTTAATGAATTGTAGGAAGACACAGTCTTGGACAGGAAGGTAAGGATGACATGCAGAGGGGATGTTGAGTACCTCCGAATTGGACTCAAAGGTTCAAAGCTGAGCAGTGCAAAGTGGATTGAGATTGGGCAAGTGAGACAACAATGCCCTCACTTAGTTGATGCTTGAAAGAAAACCAACTTTTGGTGGTCCAAAAGCTTTTTAGTGGGAAGGTCGTGATCTGAATTGGATCCATAAAGAGAGATTAAACAAAGCCATGGTTATACCAGGTCGGGATAGACTTCAAAGAATTTACAATAGTGATAAAAAAAACCTCTAAACCAGTGGAAATGGCAGCGAGCGTGGAACAACGAGGACCTCGGTCAAAGCGCGCTGGCCGAGGCCCATGGAGACTGCACGAGAGGTGAATTTAGCCCTTGGGAGGCTCGGATCGGGAAACAGAGGAGGTTTTTGATGCGTGATTAACTGGGGGATAAAGGCCAAATTGGAGAAGCCCCGAGCGCTCGGTCGCATGAGAGCCAGGAAAACCGTAAGAAAAAGGTTAAAGCACTAAAGGTAGGACCTGCTTCGAAAATAAGCGGTATTGATCGGGGGCACCCTCAAACGGTAAGCAAAATTGGGAAAAATGGAGCAATCCCACTCAGTAGTCGATGCGTGGCAAGCGGAGGAGAGAGAAACCGCCGCTGATTGCACGTTAACTGTCGAGCTAGTAAACCGCCGGGACGAGCAAATGACGTCGGATCTGGGGGCTCCAGGTCTAATGACTGAGATCATGCCCGATGGAGAAAGTGGAATCAACAGGGGTTTAAGCCGTAGTTTGTAAAGATTTGACGTTCGATTTGACTGCCAAGGTGGTAGAAGACTCATTCCACGACGTAATGGAAAAAATCGAACCAACGAAGCGAATTGGCACAGCTGCAGGAGGACATGTGGCCACTCCTTGTGAGCCTGATGATGACGCCACATAGGGAACTCCAAGCGAAGCTGTAGTAGGCGATCCAATGGGAAGTGGAAGAGGAATCGAAGAGCCATGGGTATGAATAGTTTTAAGCCATGAACAAAGAATGAAACACACACAGAGAGAAAGAGAAAAACAACCAGAACCCCGAAAGGAGGACAAAACACAGAAAGGAAGAACAGAGAGAAGAAAGACAGTGAAGCAACAACTGAATGGAAGGCATAGGGCTGAGCTGACCGAAGGTAGCATCGAGAACTAGAGAGCTTGAAGGATTCAAGCCATCCCAGAGAGGATCTGTCTGAACTGAGCACCACATTGGGCTCTCTCCATTATAGACCAGAAGGTCACAAAGAGCTGGTAAGGAAAAGAGTCTATGTACTCTAGTGGCTTGGGGCATCCAAGAACCACCCTGCCAAGCAAAAGTCCATTTCAGGAGACTCACATCGAGCTCCTTCATTGTAATTCTCTACTTCAAGACACAATAAAATAATGCCACCATTGAGAGCTGGACCAGAGACATAGCCCTGGAGAATACTGTGAAATCCTTATTAAATTCTTGTGTTCTTGTATTGCTTACTGTATTTCTCTGTTGTTTTCCATTTCAAGTGTCCGTGTATTAGTAATCTAATCTATTCGTTGCTTAAATAACATAGACACACACACCAACACATGCGTCTGTAATACCTTCATTTAATAAATCTTTAACTAAGGTCACTCATAGGGTGATTATCGGATCATTTAGGAGATAAGGTTGATTTATATTTGAGTTGTAATTAGTTAGCTCTGTTTACTGAGTTAAGTCGAATTAAATTAGTTCCAAACTGTTTGAGGAACTAATAGAGAGTTATCAATCAGTTGATGCATGCATGCATCCAACTAGTGTTAGTCCAGTTAACTCAAGATTTTCTCATCAGAAACTCATGCATGTCTATTCTAAGAAAGACCTAGTTGAGATTAAAGTCAAGGATAGTGTACTATCAGTTGCATGTATTTTATTATAAAGAAAACTCATGTATGTAGAAGGAATCAATTCCTCGAGGATTGTGCAGTTCTAATAATGTGTGAGAGCAGTGTTTCACTTGGTGAGGTGAAGATCATCCACTAGGATCAATGCAAGGAAATAGGATCTTGGAGGGCAGAGAGGAAGGCTTGAGAGAAGCTAAGATTTCCTGTGAGCATCTATGAGGATTGTACTGAGAGCTGGCTAGCTATGAGAGCTAAGGCTTTGTACAATTCCCATGTATTTCCACCTTGTACGATAATACAGTTAGTGGGGTTTTTAGCTGAGGCTTTCCCCAAAGTATTTTCATGTGTATTGTGCATTGATTCTTCCTCCTGGTTATATGTGTTCAACTCGATCTTTAAGCTTCCACAAATTGATAGTATAAGTAGGTTAGTATTTGGCTTTGGTTATATTTCATTATCGGATTAATATACATTTAGATTTTCTACATGGTCTTAGAAGAGCAATATTTGTAGAGAATTTCTACACTCCGCATCAGTCAGTAGTGCTGCCTTCCCTACAACATAAATCCCTTCACAGATGAGGTATTGTGTGATGTTGCTCCTCTTGAAGTTTGTGATGTATTATTAGGACAACCATACTTATGGAAGCGATATGATGTATATGAGTCTATACCTCACTCTATTATTATTTCTTTGGGTAATACGTTATACATGATACAGAAGGTAGCCCCACCTATCACCATCTCTTTGATCTCTACTAAGGAATGTAGTAAGATCATCTCCTAGACTGATAATTTTTTTTTCTTTCTGATTCGCTCTCAAAGTAAGGGGAAGACCATAGAGACATCCATGGTCATCGGGAAGGGTTCCTCCATGCAGCAAAAGCAGGTGGATACGGTCGTGGAAGAATATAGGGACATCTTCTCCTCACCCACAAGGGTAACCTTGCACTGTTAGGTCAAGCATTCGATCAATCTGACTCTCGAAGCACCTCTACCCAATGGTCAGATATATTGTTGTTCCATTATGGAAAATGAAGAGATCAAGCAGTGAATCCAGGAGTTGCTACAAAAAGGGCACATTCGACCAAGTTCCTTGCCTTGTGGGAGCTCGATTGTACTTTTACAGAAGAAGGATGGGACCTGGAGGCTCTGCATTGATTATTAGGCACTAAGAAAAATCACTGTCAGGAACAGGTATCCAATCCCATGGATTGATGACATTTTGGACCAAATCAAGGGGGCCATGTTTTTCAGCAAGATTGATCTGAAGTCTGGCTATCACCAGGTTCCAATCAAGCCCATAGATGTATGGAAGATCACCTTCAAATCCAAGGAAGGCCTTTTTGAATGGTTTGTTATGCCCTTTGAGTTGAAAAATGCCCCTGCTACTTTTATGAGGCTAATGGATGACATCTTTCGGCCCTTCACCAACTCATTTGTGGTTGTTTATCTCAATAACATCCTCATCTTCCGCAAGGGTTGGGAAGAACACTTGCAACACATTTGGAAGGTCCTTCAAACCCTTTGACAACTCAAACTGTGTGCTAGCTTGGATAAATGAACCTTTTCCATGAGACAAGTCCAATATGTGGGTTACATCATAGATGACTGTGGTGGGCATGTGGATCCGACCAAGATCCAATTCATTCAGGATTAGCCATCCATGACCACTCTAACAGATCTTTGCATTTTTTTTGGCCTTACAAATTTTATCGAAGGTTCATGTTGGGATTTTCTCGTATCACTTGGCCCTTGAGTCAAATTACTAAGGGTGGGGCTATAGGTTTTAACCCTATAAAAATTTCCTGCATACGAATTATAAAAGCAGAGAATAAACAATAGTGAGAGCATAAAACATAAAACAAATATACATAGAGATTTTCCCCTGAATCCTAAATCCGGGACTACCAGATTGGTTTTTCATTATTTTCCTTTCAATGTTACAATACATATATATACATGCCAAAGAATCCATAAAACCCAATCCATTAACCATGGATTAGAACATAACCATAGTTCCCTTGACCGGATCTACAAAATACCATGGACAATAAACTGTCATGCCCAAAACCATGTGCAAAATCCATTCGCAAAACCATAGGTAGGTCCACCCACCTAATATGGGGTAGTAATGGAAAGAATATAACACAACCCAACATTCTCCCACTTGTTGTTTTCTTTCCACAGGGGGCCGCATGAGAGCTTACTCATTGATCTAGCCCTGCGATGCCCATTGTTTCACTACACCAAGAGAACTTCTCAGTACTCACAGACTTTGTCAATGCATCTGTAGTATTATTCAAAGTGTCCACCTTTACCAACAACACCATTTTTTCCTTAGCCATATCCCTCACAAAGTGATACTGAACATCAATGTGCTTTATCTTTGCATGATAAGTAGGGTTCTTTGCCATGAAAATTGCACTTTGGCTATCACAGTCTATCCTTATTGCTCGTTGTACTAACCCCATACTTTAACACAATATCTGCAACCAAACTGCTTCCTTTCTTGCATGAGTGGTTGTCATGTATTCTGCCTTTGTAGTTGAAAGTGCCACTACAAAATGTCTCTTACTCATCCAACTGACTGCACCTCCAAATAGGTTAAACACATACCCACTTGTAGATCTTCTCTAATCTAGATCTCCAGCCTAGTCTGCATCAACAAAGCCACAGACTTCCAAAAATTTGTCCAATCCTAGTCTTCCTTGGTAGCTCAAACCATAATCACTAGTGCCACACAAATACCTAAAACTTGCTTCACTGCTTTCCAATGCTCCTTCCCTGGTTTTGACATAAACTTGCTCAATACTCCTATTGCATGTGCAATGTCTGGTCTAGCACAAACCATTGCATACATCAGGTTACCAACTACATTTGCATATGGAACACGGGACATGTCCTCTTCCTCCTCTTGTGTCTTGGGACACTATTAAGAAGATATATTTACACAGGAACATTCAACAATTTACTATCTTGCATATTAAACCTCTGCAGTATTTTCTTGACATACTTTATCTGATTTAACTAGAGCTTCCTTTTTGCTCGATCTTGTTTAATTTCCATTCCCAAAATATAGTTTGCAGCACCAAGATCTTTCATGTCGAATTTCGAGGAAAATTGGGTCTTCAAATCCTCGATACTTTATTTGTCATTTCCAACCAGCAACATATCATCCACATATAAGACTAGATAAATAACATGGTCACCAATTAATTTAAAATACAGTGATTTTCTTTGCTTTTGGTGAAGCCAAGTCCCCGTATAATGTATCAAATTTTTGATACCACATCCTTGGTGACTATTTTAACCCATACAATACTTTTTTAACTTGCATACCAGTTCTTTCTTACCCTTCACAACAAAGCCTTAAGGTTTCTTCATGTAGATCTATTCTTCCAGATCCCCATGAAGAAATGTTGTCTTCACATCCATTTGTTCTACCTCAAATCAAAAGCAACAACAATAGATAAAACTAATATAACGGAAGCTACCTTGGCAACATGAGTTACCAAAATCAATTCCCGATACCTTGGAATAACCTTTTGCTACCAACCGAGATTTGTATTTCTCCACCTTTCCTTCTGCTTTCATGTTCATCTTAAACACCCATTTTTTGTCAATGGGTTTCCTTCCAGTTGGCAACTCCACCAGATCCCAAGCCTCATTTTTGTGCAAAGATGCCATTTCATTAACCATGGCCTCTTCCCAGAGTTTACCATCCTTTGAATCTATTGCTTCTCTCACAATTCTAGGATCGTCATTAGTAATAGATAAAGAAAAATTTGAACAGAAAGTAGAAGGACTATACCTTTTTGGCTGTCTTCTTTCTCGAACTAATCTTCTCATAGTCGTTGTTTGTGGCTCTTCATCTTCTGATTCCTCTTCTATTGTAGAGTCTGATTCTTCCTCCTTTAGCTCAAACTCAATCTTCTCAGTTTCCTTTAGTACGATTTTAGGTTTAATAACATCTTTCGCCTCTCTAAGCACCACATCTCAGTTGTACACAACCTTCCTTGTTTTTGGGTTCCAAAGCTTATAACCTTTTAAACCATCCTTATATGCAATAAAGATGCACTTTTCAGATTTTCTATCCAACTTTGTTCTTTTCTCCTTTAGAACATGTACATATGCATCAAATCCAAATACACTCAGATTTGAAAGAGAAGGTTTCTTACTAGTCCATACCTCTTGTGGAGTCTTATCCTCCAACATTGATGAAGGTGATATGTTGACCAGGTAACATGCAGTCTCACTGCCTCTACCCAAAATTCATGTCCTAACCAGGCACTACTGAGCATGCTTCTTGCCATTTCCATCAACATCTTGTTCATTATTTCTGCAACTCCATTTTTCTCAGGTGTGTATGGAGTAGTCTTCTGTCATTATATATGAAACTTGTTACAAAACTTGTCAAATTCATTCTTGCAAAAACTCTCCACCATTATCTGTCCTCAACACCTTTATCTTCTTCTCTGTCTGGTTTTCCACCAGAGCCTTAAATTCTTTAAACCTGTCAAAGACTTCAGATTTCTTCTTGAGGAAATATATCCATGTATTCCTTGAGAAGTCATATATAAATGATACATAGTACATACACTTATCGATGAATGGAACCAACACAGGTCCAAACACATCATTGTGCACAAGCTCTAATATCTGTTTCACCCTCTTAGCACCGGAGGGGAAACTCACCTGATTTTTCTTCCCATATACACAATTTTCATAGAAATCAAAATCCAGAGAGAAATTAGACATACCTTCTACCATACCATTACGATGAATTATTTGAATGCCTTTCTCTCCAATATGTCCAAGCCTTTGATGCCATAGCATAGTATTTTCTCCAAAGATTGCTAGATTATCTGCTCCATTTTTAGGAACCACAGAACTGTTGCACCCATCAATAACATCGTTACCTTGAAGCTTATACAAAGTTACAATCCAAACTCCCTGCATCAATATTAGTTCTCCCTAAACCATTGATCTGAAAATCACTTGCGAGTGATCTCAGTTAATTAAGTAATGAAGGTATTACAGACTCATGTGCTGGTGTGTGTCTATGATATCTTAGGCAACGGATCGATAAGATTGCAAAATACACAGACACTAGGAAATAGTAAGAGAAAACACAACAAGCAAATGAAAAAACACAAAAATTTAATAAGGAGTTCCCCCAATCCTCCTAGGCTATGTCTCCGATCTAGCTTTTAGTGGCGGTCTTCTTTATTGTGTCTTCAAGCAGAGTTTTTACAATGAGGAGCTCAATTTGAGTCTCCTGAAACATATGATGCTTAGTAGGGTGGTACTTGGATTCCCCAAGTCACTAGAGTGTACAGACTCCCCCTTACTAAGTCTCGACCTCAACTGGTCTTAATGGGATGAGTCCAGCTTAGTACTCAGTTCCCGACAGATATCCTCTCAGGGATTGCTTGAACCTCTCAAGCCTGGTTCTGTCTGCTTGATGTTGCCTTAGCTCTGCAGGTCAACTCGGTTCTCTGTTCTCTGCTACTTGCTTCGTTCTCTATTATGTCTCTCTGTCTCACTGTCTCCTCCTTCTCTCTGTGTTTTTTTTTCTTTGTCTGTTCATGGCTTAAAGCCAATCCGTCCCTTGACTGTTCGCTTCCTATTCCATCTCTTCAGATTGCCTGTTGCTGTCCACTTGGAATTCTCTGCCTCTGTGTCATCGTTACTGTGTAACATTTCACTGGGGGGGCCACTTGTCTTCTCACGAACTGAGCGCTAGCTCTTCCTCGATGGTTCGTTATTTTGGTTACTTTGTGAAATGATTCATCCACCAGCTCAGCGGTCAAATCGGACTTGAAACCTTTGTGCGTTGTAGCTTATTTCTCCCTCCAAATCCGGTCTCCCATTGGGTGTAATCTTCGCTGTTAGATCCAAGACCCCCATATCCTACAGTTATCGCTCTTATGGTGCAGTTGACTTGCTCGAACGTTAGCCCGCGATGAGAGAGGTTTTCTCTCTCATCTGCTGGACACACATCATCCAATAGATGGAATCGCTCGTTCTCTTGACAAACCCGCTTACCGCCCAAAACGCCTCCGATATACCACCGGTTTTGGAGTGCGGGACCTGCCTATCATTTCAGCGCTTTTCCCACGGTTTTTCTGGTTTCCTTGTGACCGAGCACTCAGTGCTTTTCCATTTCGAGGGGTTTTTCTTTGCACTAATCATGCATCAGAAACAACCTCCGTTTTCTGATTTGGATTTCCCAATTGCTAGTTTGCGCCATTGCGTAGTCTCCATGGGCCAACGATTAGTGCACTTTGATCGAGGTCCTCGTTGTTCCGTGCTAGAAATAAACTACCACTGTCCAGAGGTCCTTCCTGAGAGCTCTTTGTTCACAAGTTTTTTGAAGTCTGTCATGATTCCAAACAGTCACAAAACTCTGATAATTTTCAAGGATCCAATTTGGATCACGGCCTTCCCACTGAAAAAGCTTTTGGACCACCAAAAGTTGGTTTTCAAGCATCGACTAAATGAGGATACAACTGTCTCACTTGTCCAATATCTATCCATTTTGCACTACTCGGCTTTGAACCCTTGAGCCCAACTCTGAGGTACTCAACATCTCCCCTACACGTCGTTCTCACCTTCCTATCCAGAACTATGTCTTCCTACAATTCATTAAGATTTTAAGGTAACACGTCATTAATAGAAGGCAATTGACTATGTTTTTTAGGATCCTCAATTAATGAAGGTTCAAATAGTCTCAAGATGTCTGCATTTATGACTGAGTAGATGTGCATGTAAGCTCGTAGATCAAGGTGAAAAGCATTCTCACCAATTTTCTCAAGTATCTTGAAAGGTCCATACCTGATAGGTTTTAGCTTTTTACCTTCACCTTGCATTCTATCCTTGCTGATATACAACTAGACTTGATCACCAACTTGGAAACTATGCTCCATCCGATGCTTGTCATGCCTTGCCTTGTATTTGGCTTGGCTCTTTTCTAGCTATTCCTATACTAATATTTTCTTTCAAGGTGTTGAAGGCTTTCTGCTGTTTTCCTCCCCACTAAAACACCTTGTTCAATCCTGTTAAAGCATGTAAGGAAGCTGCAATTAAGGAAAATTTAGAAATGAACTTTCTCCAATATTGTGCTACTCCTAAGAAGCTCCTAACTTCTGTAGTATATTTGGGTTTAGGCCAGTTGACAATGATTGCCACCTTAGAGGGATCTATCTTCAATTCACCACCCCCTACTATATGTCCCAAATAATTCAAATATGTTTTGCCAAATTCACATTTTGAGAGTTCAACATGAAGTTTTTCTCTTTTCAAAACATCTAGTGTCTGCTTAACATGCTTTAAATGTTCTTCCCATGTTTTGCTAAATATCAGAATGTCATCCAGATACACAATAAAAAAATAATCAAGAGAAAGTCTGAGTACATCATTCATTAATCTCATGAAAGTAGCAAGAGCATTAGTTAAGCCAAAAGGCATAACCAGCCACTCATACAATCCCTACCTTGTCTTGAAAGCAGTCTTCCATGCATCCTGTTCTGCAACTCTAACCTAATGATATCCACTATGCAAGTCTAACTTGGAAAAATAAACAACTTCTTTCAATTGATCTAACAGATCATCTATGCGAGGAAGGGGATAATGATTTTTTATTGTTATCTTATTCAGTGCTCGGTAATCAATGCACATTCTCCACGAGCCATCTTTCTTTCTCAGCAAAACGATGGGTGACCCACATGGTGATGTGCTAGGTCTGATGAATCCCTTCTCGAGCAACTCCTGCACCTGCTTCTTGATTTCAACATTATCTAAAGTGGACAACCTATACATTCCAATGTTAGGCAATGGAGCATCTTGCTGCAAAATAATATCATGCACTATTTCCTTTTTGGGTGGCAGACCTTTAGGTTCTTGAAACAAGATATCAGATTCTGAAACAAAATTTTCTAAATCAGCTTGTTGTTTACCATTACATCCCTCAAATACATTGGTTTTATCAAGTTTCTTTTCCTTTACAACCATCAGTAAAAATTGTTTGCATGAATTTATCATTCGTTTTATCTGCCATGAGTTAATGAGAGTATAATTATTCTTGAGCTTATGAGCTCTTACAAAGTATTTGATTCCATCTTTAACAAGTAGATAATTGTTCTTAGCTCTATAGAGTATAGCTTTTTTGTCATACAAGTAAGGACTTCCTAAAACAATTCCACATATATCCAAAGGAATTATGTCTAACTCAACCTCATCCACAAATGCTGACCCAAAACAAAACTTGAGTTTGCATTGTCTAGTCACTTGTTGTTGTGCCTTATCATTTAACCATCCTAATGGGTATGGTTTCTTAGGAGGTGTAGTCACTAATCCCAACTTCTTTACAATTGCTTCAGAAATACAATTTACTTGTGAGCCACTATCAAACAAAGTGTCAATCTTTTGATGTTTGGAAATGACTCGAATATGGAAAAGCTCATGTCATTTTCTCTGATTTTCTTCATCAATATTAGATTGTGCAGAATTACTAGTAGATGCTTCAGAATTCCTACCTTGTATACCTACAGCTGCAATGGTTTTTTCATCTCTTGAGTCCGACTCCAAATCTTTCTGAATAGCTACAACAATCTTCTTCTTCTTGCCCTCGAATTTCTTAGGTCTCAGCTCCGGATGGAGAATCCAACAGTGCTCATCATCATGCCCATCCTTCTTACAGTGAGTGCATGAAGACTTTCTTTTCTGTGCAGTGTTGGCCTTCCTTGCTTTCCATTTCTATTTTCTTTTCTCCTTATTCTTGCTTGTAGTGGGTTGGGATGATCCCCCAACTTCTGGACTTCCATTCTTTCCTCTAACTTCTAGATGTGTAGCTTGAACAGATACATCATCTATACTAGTGGGATTAAACATGAGGATAGTGTGCCTCATGTAGCTGTGTAGACCACCAATGTACTTCAACAGAGTCTCAGGGGTGAGTCTAATGAGATTCCTAGAATCAATGCTCTCTTTCTAAATTCTTGGGTGTAACGTTGTACACTTTGCCCTTTCAACTTTCGAAGAGTTTGCTAGCTCATCATGGCTTGCTGCATGTAGGCAAATCGATAGAACTGCTTTTTGATTGTAGAAACAAATTCACTCCAGACAGAAATAGTCTTACCATGTCTCTTCATGTCAGCGTGGGTCTTGCCTTCCCACCAAACCAAGGCAATGCCTCCAAGGAGTAGGCTTGCCAACTGAATCTTGCTCTTGTCTGAATCAATACTCTACACTTTCCAATAAACATCAATTTGTCTAATCCAATTGTCCAACTTTTCTGCATTCAACTCTCCATCATATATTGGTAAATCAAATTTAACATCTAGTTTAATCAAGGATGTCTTCTTTTTATGTTCAACGCTATTAGGAGGTGTGAGAAAGATTTCCTCTTTCCCTTTGCCTTTGGAGTGGTCATGGAGGAGAGACTCATCTTCTCCTTTGTCTTGTTTGGAGCCTGATGAATCTTCAGCCTTGTGTTTTCTAAAATCCTTATACATTTCTTCTACCATGGACCTTATGGCTAGGAAGCTATCTATGAATTGAGGGTTTGGCCCCATAGAACCTTCCTTTGACATTGTCTTCTGAGGATAGACTCTTCCAATTTCAGGATTAGTTTCGACCAACTCTCCTTTTCCCAATTTGAGCTTTGATCTAGTTAGCATTCAACAGCTAAATCCAACACAAGCTTGTCTAACCTTAACATCCTAGAGCTCTAATACCACTTGATCTAAAAATCACTTGCGAGTGATCTCATTTAATTAAGTAATGAAGGTATTACAGACTCATGTGATGGTGTGTGTCTATGTTATCTTAGGCAACTGATCGATAAGCTTGCAAAATACATAGACATTGGGAAACAGTAAGCGAAAACACAGCAAGAAAATGAAAAAACACAACAATTTAATAAGGATTTCACCCAATCCTCCTAGGCTACGTCTCCAGCCCAGATTTCAGTGGCGACCTTCTTTATTGTGTCTTCAAGCAGAGTTTTTACAATGAGGAGCTCAATTTTAGTCTCCTGAAACAGATGATGCTTAGTAGGGTGGTAATTGGATTCCCCAAGCCACTAGAGTGCACAGACTTCCCCTTACTAAGTCTCGACCTCAACTGGTCTTAATGGGATGAGTCTAGCTTGGTACTCAATTCTCGATAGATATCCTCTTAGGGATTGCTTGAACCTCTCAAGCCTGGTTTTGTCTACTCGATGTTGCCTTAGATCTACATGTTAGCTCGGTTCTTTGTTCTCTACTACTTGCTTCGCTCTCTATTCTGTCTCTCTATCTCATTGTCTCCTCCTTCTCTCTATGTTTTTTATTCTCTGTCTATTCATGGCTTAAAGCCAATCTGTCCCTTGACTGTTCACTTCCTCTTCCTTCTCTTTGGATTTCTTGTTGTTGTCCACTTGGAATTCCCTGCCTCTATGTCATCGCTATTGTGTAACGTTTCACCAGGAGGTGGCCACTTGTCCTCTCACAAATTGAGCGCCAACTCTTCCTCGACGGTTCGTTATTTTCGTTACTTTGTGAAATGATTCATCTTCCAACTCAGCGGCCAAATCGGACTTCAAACCTTTATGTGCTGTAGCTTATTTCTCCCTCCAAATCGGGACTCCCATTGGGTGTAATCTCTGCTGTTAGATCCGAGACCCCCATATCCTACGGTTATCACTCTTAGCGAGCGGTTGACTTGCTCAAACATTAGCCCGCGATGAGAGCGGTTTTCTCTCTCATCTGCCGGACACGCGTCATCCAAAGTATGGAATCGCTCGTTCTCCTAACAAACTCGCTTAACGCCCGAAATGCCTCCGATATACTGTCGGTTTTGGAGTTTAGAACCTGCCTGTCATTTCAGCACTTTTCCCACGGTTTTTCCGATTTCCTTGTGACCGAGCATTCGAGGTTTTTCCATTTCGAGGGGTTTTGCCCAGCGATGTGCGATTTGCGTTAATCACGCATCAGAAAAAACCTTCGTTTTTTGATTTGGATTTCCCAATTGCTAGTTTGCGCCATTGTGCGGTCTCCATGGGCCAATGGTTAGCGCGCTTTGACTGAGTCCTTGTTGTTCTGTGTTGGCTACAAACTGCCACTCTCCAAAGGTCCTTCCTGATAGCTCTTTGTTCACAAGTTTTTTGAAGTCTATCATGATTTGAAATAGTCACAAAACTTTGATAATTTTCAAGGATCCGATTCGGATCAACCATCTTGCAGGTATATTTCTCAAACACTATTTTTGCACCTACATCATCTAGCTTGCTTACAAAAATTGGATTTATGGCCAATGCAGGAATATGCAGAACACTTGGAAGTGTTCTAATCCTTCAACCTTGTAACTTCAACTTGAATTTTCTGCAAAAAATGATTCTAGCCTTCCTGTCATCCCCTAAGAAGACATCACCACTATCATATTTATCATACTCGTAGAACCACTCTCTATGGGGAGTGAAGTGAAATGATGCACCTGAGTCAATCAAACATGCCTCATGATCTACATGTGTACTTGACTAAGAAGCCAAGTACACATCCACACCTTCATCTGAGGTGGTTTCACCTCTATATAAGGAGCATCATCCGATCCCTTTCCTTTCAGGGGAGCTTTAGATTTACAGTCCCTTTTGAAGTGCCCTTCTTTTCTGCATTTCCAGCACACCTTTACAGGTTTTCCTGGAGATTTAGATCTCCCTCTAGATTTAGATCTCCCACTCAAGGAATTATTTTTGTTTATGTTTGGGACCATTCTCATACAGACAGGGCATCACCATTATGACCCTCCATATTTTTTCATCTCATCTCTTCCGACAGAAAGGATGAGATTATTTCATCAAATTGCAAGGTAGCTACATTGCTACCTATTACAACAACCAGACTGTCCCACGAATCTGGTAGAGAGCAAAACAAACTGATGCACTTATCTTGATCCAAAATTTTAATATCAACAGACAATAACTGGCTTACTAAAGTATTAAATGCATTCAGAAGCTCTGTCACCGAGTCTCCATCTTTCATCCTCAGGTTATACAAATTTTTCCATAGGAACAATTTATTCACCAGAGACTGAGATTGGTATAAAGTCCCTAACTTGTCCCACAAAGCCTTTGTTGAAGCTTCTCCTGATACATTCATTAATATTGAATCTGAGACACAAAATTGTATTATTCTCTTTGCCTTCCAATCCAACTTCACCCATTCTTCAGTTGACATTGTTGTTGGTTTAGTACCCGAATCTACCGCGATCCACTAATATTTATCCAACAGTAGATCCTCCATCTTAAGTTTCCACAACTCAAAACTCTAACCATTAAATTTCTCGATCTCTATCTTTCCACTAATTGCCATCTTCTTTCACCACAAGAATCAATCTTGTATATCTCCCACTGAACAGGGTCTACAACAGGCCCGAGAAAAAATCCCCTCAGTAGCAAAGGTGTTCCCTTGAAGCCAAAAAAACTCTGATAACAAATGTAGGTTTTAACCCCGTATAGAAATTACCTTCATACGAATTATAAAATCAGAAAATAAAAAATGGCGAGAACATAAAACATAAAATAGATATACACAGAGATTTTCCCATGGATCCCAAAACCAGGACTACCAGATTGATTTTTTATTATTTTCCCTTCATTGTTACAATACATATATATACATGTCGAAGCATCCATAAACCCTGGATTATGACATAACCATAGTTCCCTTGACTGGATCTACAAAATACCATGGACAATAAACTATCATGCCCAAAACCATGTGCGAAATCCATGCAAAAAACCATAGGTAGGTCTGCCCACCGCATACCCCCCGACAGAGGGGGTAGCCACCCCCCCTGTGAGCTCCTAGCAGTGCCTCGCGCAACGTATAGGGAGGTTGCTGCCCCCCTGTGAACCCCCGCACGTGGGGTAGTCGTGGAAAGAATATAACACAACCCAATAAGGGTGAAAGAAAAGTTTTCCTGGTTTGAGTCCCAACAGAAAGCATTCATTGAGTTGATGCATCGCCTCTACTCTGCATCAGTACTCACACTGCCAAACCTGTAGAAGCCATTTGAAATTAAGACAGATGCCTCTGAATATGCTATTGGTGTAGTCCTCACCTAGCATGGGCATCTAATGGCCTATCATAGTGAGATTGTTTTCGATACAGTTCGAAAGTACCCCACCTATGATAAATATATGTATTCCATCGTGCAGGCTTGTCGGCAATGGACACATTACATTATGAGGAAGGAGATGATCATCCAAATCAATCACTGACCTCTTCAGTTTATACAGACATAAGGGAAGTTGTAGAATGATCACCATTAGAGGTGGTCTACATATCTGCAACAATTCCACTTGAACATTAAATACAAAAAGGGAAGCACCAATCATATTGCAGACCACCTCAATCAACGCCCAGTTGCAGCACTAACTACTGTTCTCAACTCTTGTGGCCATGAGACCCTTGGATGACCATAACTATACAAAAATGATCTAGAGTTCACCTCCACATACGAGATGTTAGTATATGGCAAGAAAGTTCCTAATTTCCACCTCCATGACACATTATTATGCTACTTGGGCCACCTTTGTGTTCCTCCAAGCGAGCGTGCCAAGATGATTTGGAAAGCGCACTACAATTGGTTGTAGGATACTTTGGTGTGGAGAAAACTGTGGCTATAATAGAAAAGTAATTTTATTGGCGAGATCTCTAACTGGATGTTGGGAAATATATCAGATCCTGCACTCTCTGCGCCATTTCCAAGCCAACTATCAAAAAGCAAGGCCTGTAGACTCCTCTGCCTACTCCTAGCTAGCCGTGGGAATCCATCTCCATGGACTATGTATCTAGCCTCCCTTCTACCAAGCATGGTAATGACTATGTATTTGTGGTCGTGGACAAATTTTCTAAGATGGCTATATTGGCAGCTTGTAAGAAGAATATCACAATAGAGGTCACTGTCAAACTCTTCTTTGAACAATTGTGGGAACATTTTTGGATCCTGTAGACCATTATATCTGATCGAGATAGCAAGTTCCTGAGCTTATTATGTTCAAGCCTTTGGACACTATTAGACACCAAGATCACCAACTTGACTGCCTTCCATCCCTAGACTGATGGCCAACCAGAGGTCATCAATAGGATTATAGTGCACATACTATGCATTTACAACTCCAAGATCCACGAACCTAGGATGAGAGTCTTCCCCATGTGCAACATAATTATAATAGAGCTCTCCATAGCTCGATTGGTCATAGTCTCTTTCAAGTGGGTCTAGGATTTCAACCATTGTGTCTGATTGATGTTGCCATGCCTCATGTAGCTACATAGACAGAATCCACAAATGTATTGTCTAAAGCTGATAAAGAGATCATATTTATTGAACGCATCCAACACATTTGCCAACAGGTTCATGACATCTTCGAGAAGTTAAATTCCAAGTACAAGCAGTGACATGATCAACATCGGGTGCCACACAAGTTTAAGGTGGGTGACAAAGTTTGGTTGCATTTGTAGAAAGAATGCCTTACCAGATCCCATCAGAAGCTCAGACCACTCTAATATGGTCCTTACACCATTACCAAGGCTTTGGGAGAGAATACTTTTGAGATCGACATTCCTCCATTCCTTGGCAGGCACCCAGTGTTCAATGTGGATCGCCTTCGACCACACTTCCCACTATTGCTAGACATATCAAACATTGCAGAACAACTCACACCAAAAGAGTAAAACCCGAACTACATGGAACAGGCCATAATTGATCGAATTATGGACACAGAGATCAAAACACTTGTTAGAAGAACATCCAACTATATCGAGTTGTCAAATCTAACCAACTCTTGCACCAAGCCAAGTGGCTCACTAGGGACCAAGTGCAACAAACGTTTCCCCACCTCATGGAGGCACTCAATGCAATGGGGACAATTGCTTCTTGGGGGGGGGGAAGGATTGATCCAGGTGGATGTTGGTGGCCACCCACCTATCTCACATGGACCCCCACCACTATCTCTTTTATTTTTTCAGTTTCCTTAATTGTAGCATAGTTTACTATTTTTGGTAGTTTTTCAGGTCCTGAACTTTCGGAGCTATTTTGAGGCCCTAAAAGACGTTTTTTGGGAAAATCAGGGCAAACATGTCTTTTTATTTGATTTTTTCCACTTACAAGTTGTATTCCTCAAATAGATATTTCTAACGGGGTATTTTTCACGTCAAACGGAGATCGTATGCCAAAGTTACGACCCCAGGGAGTTGATGTACCATTTTACCCAAATGGGGCCCATAGTTTTGGTGCTTCATCTCCTAGGGTTAGGTTTTTGGATTTTTAGGGTTTTCCATTATTTCTCAATAATAAATAGGCCTTCGAGCCTCTTTGTAACATAGTTCATAGGCATGTAGCCACCACATTGCTTCTCAGAGATTAGCTACCATTGCCCGAGCTAGTCTTATTTCCATTCTGTTTGTTAGCATATTTCAATATTTGATATTAATGAAATGATCTATTATTTCTGTTGAATATTTGTATTTATGGTTATATATGTAATTTTTTGCATTCATTTTTAAGTTTGGATCAAGTCCATAGATTAGACCAAATCTCATAGGATTTTAATGTGTATTGAAAATCTTCACCTTGTAGATATTCACACCAATAATGGTACTCACACATGGAATAATCACAGAGGAGGTACAAATCAAATTGCATGAAGACTATATCACTTTCTACTTTCTTAGGAAGTATTACAAATATATAT
>APFE030646875.1:31270-59759 GCA_000404065.3 Pinus taeda
TATAGATATATATATATGTAGAAGCTTCAATTCTACCATGTATGGGGTCTGATCACTGGCCTATTATATTGTAAATTTATTTGAAAGAAGCTCCTCTAAATCATCCCTTTTGCTTTGAGAGATTTTGGTTCCATGACACATCCTTTGTGGAATTAATTAGAAAATGGTGATCGGAACTGTTACACAGTATTTTGTCACATCTCCTGCACTTCCTTGTGACATACCCCAAAGTGCCCGAAACATGACCATTATGCAGTGTACTTGTTCATATATGAAGCTTAGATCCTCCCTAAGACATTGATTGGAAAATGCCTTGAGCTTCCCTTGAAGAAAATAGCTTTAAAACCCTAATTTGAGAATCATCACTGTTATGAGACTAAAAACAACGATGATCACCTGTTGCACTATACTTGACCCATGATGGTATCACTCTGTTTACTTGTATACTCGCAATGATCCCAAAAAGGAAATTGGCCCAAAGAGGATGAAAAGCTTCGTGATCTAGAAGCTTCCAGAGCAGTGAGAGGGAGGTTGTTTGGTGCAAATGAGGTCGAATTCTCCCAACTTGGCCTCTTGGTATTTTCCCTATGAGCTACCTCCTTGAGATGAGGGCCTACTCCTATCTTTGGAGAGATACTAACTTCCATTCCCAGCATATATATTCATCCTCTCCCATTCCCAAATGGTTGGTCTATGTCTATTTGCGCCCTTATGCTAAGATTGTGCATATATGCTACTCATTTGGCTTGGAGAAGGAGTGCTTGGAAAGATTATCTTGGACTTGGACATTTGTTTAAGGAGAGCCTATCAACATCAAGGCTTGGTTGTATTCTTCCCCTTCTTTTCTATTAATATACAACTACTGATTCATTTTCCATTGATGTGTATGCTCACGTATCATCTATTTTAACATTCCTTGATCAGTTAAGTAGGTTTCTTTTGAATATGTTATTTGTAATTTCATGCTTTGTTGTGCCTTGATCTCTTATGTAGGTGCATAAATGCTGTGAGCAACAGGAACAAGGTCGTGATGCAAGTGGTCCAAGGTCTTCAATAAAGGATGACACGATAGCATCAAGACGAGGTAGGCCATCTTCTTCACCTCTCATTTCAATTGTGACTTAGGAAAGTGTCTAGTATATTGTCACTTAGGTTTCTAGTCCCAATCATTGGGCTAGAAGGATCGTCTCTATTCGCAGAGAGTATTTACCTAAACAATAGGAACTAAAAATGTATAAATAAAATGCATACGTTTTAGCTCAAATTAAGAGCTCTAAAACAAAGGATCAAATACTGGAACAAGCATGTCTTTCATAATATATTCGAGGAGAAAAAAGAAGTTGAAATAAAAATGTCAGGCATCCAACGATAAATCATTCTTGAAGGTAGATTAGAAGTTTTCACCACTGTAGAGGCGAACACCCTACAAATATTAGAGAGTAGAAGATAGCAAGAAGAGATACTTCAAAAACAGAAGTCAAGAATACAGTGGCTAAAGGAAGGAGATAGAAACTCTAAGTTTTTCCATAACGAGATGCTTTAGAGGTGATATCACAACATAATTTTTTCTTTAACGGTTCAGGATAGGGAAAGGAAACTCCATCATCAAGAAATAGAAAAAGATTTGGTAAGTCATTTTAAAAGAATAATATTAGAGACAAGAATGGATAGAAAACTAGCTACATAAGCAATGCTTCAACATATACCAAGGAGGATTAACCAAGCACAAAACATAGTGTTGATGAATCCAATTTCGCTTGCCAAAGTTGAGATGGGGGTAATGAGTATACCCATGAACAAATCCCTTAGACATGATAGTTTTACAACGTATTTCTTCCAGAAGTGTTGAGTATTTTTAGGAATGGAAATTTAGGAACTAGTGGAAGACTCATGGAGAAATAACTCACTGGACCCAGCCCTCAACACACCATTTCTTGCTCTAATTCCAAAGGTATGTAATTCTAAGAATCCTGAAGGATCCGACTGATAGCTCTTTGTAATATTCTCTATAAAATCATCTCTTTTGTCCTGGAAAACAAATTGAAACATATTCTGCCTTCCCTCATATCTCAAGCTCAAACTGGCTTTGCAGAAGGGAGACAGATCTCTAATGGAATCATAGTGGTGCAGGAAATTATACATTCTTTGAGTTCCTCCAAACAACTAGGTATCTTTATCAAACAGAATTTACCCAAAGTGTATGATCAAATAAGTTAGACATATATGCTCCAGATTTTAAAGGCTTTCAGATTTCCTCAATATTGGATAGCCCGACTCTTCTCTCTTATATCATTGATATATTTTTCCATATTGATTAACGGATCCCCATCACAAACTTTTAAGTCATCAAGGGGGTTGAGACAAGTGGATCCCTTGTCACCATTCCTTTTCATTTTGGCAATGGAAGGACTTGGTCACTTATTTCAGAAAACCGGTGAGATTGTGGACCTTTCGATCACACATGTACAATTTGTTGATGATGTAATATTATTTGGGCTCCCTACCTTTAAAATGTTGAAATGAATAAGTGTGCTTTTGAAAATCTTTATGGAAGCATCATGTATGGAAGTGAACAATTATAAAACATGCATCTTCTACTTAAACTGTCCAAAAATGATTCAAATACACTTAAGTAAATTGACAGGCTACATCAGAGGTAAAATACCCACCAAATATTTGGGTGTTCCACTTGTTTTATATTACAACATGATATCCAAATGGAAAACACTTCTGGAAAGGATTCAAGGCAAAGTAAACAATTGGGCTTTCAGAGCATTGAACTTTCCAAACCGTTTGGTCCTAACAAAAGATATCCTCCAATATTTATCCAATTATCTACTTTCAATAATGCCAATTCCAATTTTGGTTTCAAATCAATTGAAATAAATCTAAATAAATTTATTATGGAAGGGCTCAGTCAATAAGCACAAATGGGCATTGGTTGGATGGAATAAGTTGTCAAACTCAAAGCAACAGGTTGGATTAGGTTCATGGGCTCCCATCTCTATTAACAAAGTGTATTCCATGAATTTGTGGTGGTTGTGGGTTCAAGGTGGTTCTCAACTTTGGAAATAGATATGGTCTGGCAAATCTTTATGTTTACTCAAGCTGAACGATTGTGTTTTGAAGGAGACATCTGAGGTTTGGGGATATGGAACTGGGCTTTCTAGACAAAAGAATTGGTTAAACAATACACACTCTGGAAGATCAGAAAAGGGATGACAATAACTTTTTGGGAGGACTCCTGAAATCAATATCCTATATTGCAAGAGATCGAGGACCTCCAATCAATAATCAAACTCTCTCAAGCTCAAGGAGGTTACAAGGTGGTGGATTTTTTGAAAGGAATAGGGAGCAATCAACTCTAGCATCAATGGATGCCACAAAGCAACTGGGACCTAACAAGCGATCTCTATAGAGATGAGCACCATTGGAAAAAATTTCATTCGACGTTACAAAATAGATTAATCCATAGATCAGAGAAGCAATAGATCCTAATATTGGGAAGACAATCTTCAGGCATGATCACGTTAAAAGAATCCTACTCTATGCTAACAAACCCTCACTCACAAGAATAGTCTAAACTATGGAATCATTTATGGAAGGATTGTGGTTAGCCCAAAGTAACAACCTTCTTATGGTTGATTTCTTGCGGGAAATTTCTTACGTGAGAGATATTTAGATCAAAAGGGTTCAAAGGCCCGTCGATTTATTTGTTTTATTCTCAGGAGGAAGAGATAATGCATCACCTTCTATTCTTATCTCCTTTTACCCATAAAATATGGTTTTCATTTTACAACAATTCAAGTGCCCTATACCAAACACTTCATCAATTAAAAATTGGCTGGAAGGCTAGTTTGAGAGAAAGATTACACATCCCACGATCTCAAAAGAATGGAGTTTGGCTATTTGTTTCTCACTTTGTATTCTTCGGAAAGAAAGGAATCTTATAATTTTTGAAGGAAAGTAGAGGTCTCTACAAATCCTTCAAGATATTATCCTTAAAAATGTTAGGGGAACAATTAAGGAATCCCATCCATCAACTGAGGATCGAGATCCTAATGAGGAAGTGATCTAAATGTGTTTCATAATGTGTTTGCTTTGAAAAGGGATGGTGCATGACGATGGCGATGAGATTTGGTCAAGAGTCGAGCCAAGTACAAGGTTATACATGGTAAGCATCGTCATGACACCAATGTTCAACCTGAGAAGAATTTGACATTGTTTAAGTTTCCTTTGATTGGACACCAAGGAGGAAATGTGTTTATTCCTTCAAAAGCAGTTTGTTATTCTACATATTCTAGGAAATTGCAGCAAGTTGTCATCTATGACAACAAGACAAAGACTCCAAAATCAGGGAAAATGATGTATTTTCATGAAAATATCAAATTGTCAAATTCAAGCAAAGTTCAGTGGATTGAGACTAGAAGGGTGAGGTAATTGTACCCTCCTATATTTGTTAATTGATAAATAGCTTTTGGAGGTCCAAAAGCTTCCAATGGGTGGGAGCGATTCGATGGATCAAAATAATGCTCAAAATTGAAAGTGTGCGACAGAGCTCGAAACTGATATGATTGGATAGATATCGGTGATTTGAATCCAACACAACTCATTTCACTCAAATACGACATCGGATGCTCCCAAATTCGCGTTCTAATCAAATTGTCAAATAGGTAAAAATTTGGCAAATGGACAAGTGGCTAGGGATTTTTGGGCTAGTGGTAGGTTGCCACATGGCCTCATCTGATTGGTTGAAAAGTTGAAAAAATGGGTTTGCAAAAATTCTCCAATTTTCTCTAAGGTCGAATTTTTATTTATTTATTGATCACTGTTTTTTTTTGCGGCCAATGGAGGAAGGCCATGTGGGCCAACCAGAGGTGGCCACGTGGTCTCCAAGTGGCACATTAAAATTTGTTGGAGGCCAAAAAACACCCCCAAGGTTTGAAATCGAGACCTCATGCCAAACAACCAAGGGCCTACACCACCACGTCATATATGTTCTTTGATTAACATTGCACAAAACGTTATATTTAATGTCATATTGAAGATGTTTAACAATTTGCAAGTTAAAATTATAGGTGTTTTGGGTAGAGGATAAGCTTACTAAACACATAAACAAGTAAATTTTAACCAAATTTAATAGCCAAAAAGAGACAAAAACAACATATCTGAAACATAACACAAGCATGATAAAGGAGTTCACCCCTCTCTTGGGCTACATCTCTTGGTCCAGCTTCCAATGCACGGCCTCTTTCATTAAAAATTCTTAGAAATATGTTTACATGCTCTACATAGCTCAAATAGCAGAAACGATGTCTCTAATGGATCCGAGATTGTCAAAAACCCCTATTTTGGTTCTTTCTACACCTCATTTGGCCAAAAACTGAGAAATTTATGTTTGTTTCTTCATTTTCCCAAATTTTGCAGCCAACCATCCTACAATTCGGCCTCAACCTGGCTCGAGCACCCCAAATGCGGAACTAATGCACGAAACCTAGCACAATTCCCACTTGGCAAGCAAATTTGTAGGATCGTTAAGTGTGCCATTAAACCCCCAATCCTGAGAATCCTGGTCACGTGGCGCCATGCGACCGCATAGGGTGCCAAAATTTCAGGGCTACTGTCTAAAACCCCACTCTAGCACTCCCTTGGTTCTATGGTGTGCATACGACCATGGTTTGACCCCCCTTGTTTCCATGAGGGTCATATGACCAAGGGCTGACCCTTGTTCATTTTCACTCCTGGTCCTTTTGCGCTCGGTCTTCGGACTTGGGCATATGGTTGTACTACAAGCCATGAGGGTTGGGATAGTGCATAGCCATTGCCACCCCGCTCATGGTGCTGTTGCACAGGGGTGGCTAGGAGCTAGGGCTTAGCCCGACCCCTCCCCAAATGCGCATTCAACCAAAACTTTAAATCTAATATTTCGTGCAATGTTATGGTGTAGTGGTGTAGGCCTTTGGTTGTTTGGCGTGAGGTCTCGGTTTCAAACCCTGGCATTGCTTTTCAACCTCCAACAAATTTTAATGTGTGACTTGGAGGCCACGTGGTCACCTTTGGTTGGCCCACATGGCCTTCCTTCATTGACCACAAAAAAACCAATCATCAATAAATAATTAAATATTCAACCTTAGAGAAAATTGGAGACTTTCTGCAAACCCATTTTTTTTAACTTTTTGACCAATCAGATGAGGCCATGTGGCAGCCTGCCACTGGCCTAAAAATACCCAGTCACCTGTCTATTTGCCAAAATTTTACATGTTTGACAATTCGATCAGAACGTGATTTTGGGAGCATCCGATGTCAGATTTGAGTGAAATGAGTTGCGTTGGATTCAAATCGATGAGATCTATCTAATCGTATAGGATTCGAGCTCTGCCACACACATTCAATTTTGAGCATTGTTTTGATCCACGAGATCACTCCTCCCCATTGGAAGTTTTTGGACCTCCAAAAGCTCTTTATCAATGAAAAAATAGATGAGGGTACATTTCCCTCTCCCTTCTAGTCTCAATCCATTGAATTTTGCTTGAATTTGAAATTTTGAGCTTTTCATGAAAATACATTGGTTTCCCTGATTTTGGAGTCTTTGTTTTGTTGTCATAGATGATATGCTGCAATTTCCCATAATATGCAGAACATCAAACATCTTTTGAGGGAATAAACCCATTTTCTCCTCGGTCTCCAATCAAATGAAACTTAAACAATCTCAAATTCTTCTTTTGAACATTGTCATCATGATGATGCTTACCATGTCTAGCCTTGTACTTGGCTCGAATCTTGACCAAATGTGATCGCCATCGCCATGCACCATCCCTTTTCAAAGCCAACACATTATGAAACCCACAAGAAGAAGTTTCGGAACCAATGTCCTATTTGTCAATTTGCTTTTGCATTTTCTCTTTGACCTTTGCACTCTCTAATAGAGCCATCTTGTTCACACCAATGTTCAACAATGATGCATGCTACTGCAAATTTACTTCATTTTGTTTAACTTTTTTAGGAGGCAACATGTTAGAATCCTAAAACATCTTATCACATGAATTAGAAACATAAATGAAATCAGATTTCAAACTTTATTCATATCCTTGAAAAGCTTTGGATTCCTCAACACCTTCATGTTTGATCATTAACAATGCAAATTTTTTACTAGCATTAACAATCCTCTTCACTTGTCCTACATTTACAAGAGATGCATTCAACTTCTTGTTGTGTGCTCTAACAATGTACTCAATCTCATTCTTGAACAAATGATATTTGTTTTCATGGCGATGAAAAACAAATCTCCTATTATATAGGTATGGGCTTGATTCGAACTTATAAATACAGAGATGCAATAGAAAAACACTTCATTTTATTAATAGAAAAATATTGAACTATGCTTACAAATAGAATGGAAATAAGATAGCTCAGGCAATGGTACCATATCTCTGAGAAGAGATGTGGTGGCTACATGCTAACTGAACTGTGTTACAATGAGGCTTAAGGGCCTATTTATTATTGAAAAACATGATAAAACCCTAACCCAAGGAGATGTAACGCCAATATTTTGTGGGCCCTATTGGGGTTAGTTGGGTAGCCACCTTCTCGGGGTCGTAACTTGGTCATATTAACTCTGTTTGGTGCATACAATACCTTGTTGGAAAGGTCTCTCTGAGTATTAAAGGTTTTGCTGCAAGCACTTGCCTATGGTTATGGGCTTGCAACGAACCTCAAAAAACGTCGTTCAGGTGGTCAAAACTACTCTGGAAGTTCATGACCCGAAAAACTGCTAAAAATAATAAACGTTGAAATAGTCAAGGAAACAGATGAAACTGACTGGAGGGTCTAGGTGGAATAGGTAGGTGGCCACCAATATCCACCTGGATCAAGGATTCCCAAAAAAATACCACATATATCAATTGGAATTACATCAAGCTCTACCTCATCTAGAAAGTTTGCAGTGATTGCAAATTTCAATTTACATCTTTTTGTCACATGCAATTTTGCATTGTCACATATCCAACCTAAAGGATAAGGTTTAGGATGAGGAATGGTTTCCAAATTCAACTTTTGACAATGTATTCTGAGATACGATTTTCTTGTGAACCACTATCAAACAATGTATCTATCTTGGTATGTTTTGAAATAACTCTAATATGGAAAAGTTCTATTCTTTTTTTTCATCTTGAGTTTCATCGAGACAATTTGAAGAACTAGTACTTATAATGTCCTTACCTTTGAAACCCATCATTGTGATCTTTGTTTCATCTCCATAATCTGAACCTACATCATGTTGTGTAGTTGTAGTTGTCTTCTCATTCTCTTTGTTCTTAAACGTTTTGGGTCTCATTTCTGGATGAAGTTTCCAACAATGATCTTCATCATGGCCCTCTTTGGAACAATGTTTACATTTAAGTTTTTCTTTCTCCATATTGATGGTAGCATTCTTCTTCCCATTTCCTTTGAGCTTACCTTTCCCTTTATCTTCAAACTCAAAGGAACTCTCACTAGTTTCTTTAGAAACAAATTTTCCTCTTGCCTCTAAATGAGTTGCCTGAACACAAACTTCATCTAGTTTTGTAGGGTTAATCATGAGAATGGTATGTATCAAATAACTATGCAATCCTCCAATATATTTGAGAAAATTATCTTTTGAGGACAAATCTATACCCAAAATCAAAGCTCTTTTCCTAAATTCTTGAGTATAAGACTACACATTTTTCCCCTTAGCTTGCCTAAAATTCTGCCAATCCATAATAGCTTTTTTCATGTATGCTAATAGATAAAATTGCCTTATTATTGCAACAAAAAAATCATTCCAAGAGGATAAAATCTTACCATGTTTCTTCATGTCTTGTTGAGTTTTGGCTTCCCACCAAATCAGTGTTGCACCTTCCAATATAAGAGAAGCAAGATGAATCTTGGTTTCATCATCTTTGATTCTTTGTATCCTGCAATACACTTCAATCTAACGAAATCCAATTATCTAATATTTTTGCATTCACCTCTCCATTGTACATAGGAAATTCAAACTTAATGTCAAGCTTAAGCAAAGGAGTTTTACCATGACCCTTTGGGGAATTTGGATGCATCTGTGAAAGGGTAGAAGAAGTAGAAGATGAGGATTGAGATGAAGATGAGAATGATGATGGAGGTGAAGGTGGTGATTTGTCACCATTCCCTCCATTCCCTTTTGGAGGTTGTCTCCTTTTCCTCCATGAGGTTTCCAGCTTTCTCCATACAGTTTGGAATTCCTCTCCTCATACAAAACCTTAACCATATCTGACATCTCAAAGAATGTTTTTCTGAAAGTCTTGTAATATTCAAACATCTCTTCAATACCTTCTTCATGTTCCATGACTATTGAAGCTTGAGGAGTGTTTGTTCTCCTTGAAACAATTTGAGATATTGGCTCCACCAATTCTCCTTCTCCTCTCTTGAGCTTCATCCTTGTAAGCATCATAGAAATACTTGCAAACAAATCAAATCTTCACAATAACCTATTGCTTTGATACCAAAATGATCTGAATTTGTAAAATTGAATATTTTTAACAATTTGCAAGTTAAAATTATATGTGTTTTGGGTAGAGGATCAGCTTACTAAACACATAAACAAGTAAATTTTAATCAAATTTAAAAACCAAATAGAGACAAAATCATCATATCTGAAACACATAACACAAGCATGATAAAGGAGTTCACCCCTCTCTTGGGCTACATCTCCTGTTCCAACTTCCAATGTAGGGCATCTTTCGTTAAAAATGTTCAATTTTTTTTTACATGATTTACATAGCTCAAATATAAGAACTAATGTCTCCAATGCATCCAACACTATCAAAATCCCCTATTTTGGTTCTTTCTGCACCTCATTTGGCCAAAAACTGATAAAGTTATGCTTGTTTCTTCATTTTTCCCAAATTCTGTGGCTAACCATCCTAGAATTCGATCTCAACCTGGCTTTTCACCCCAAATGAAAAATTGATGCACTAAACCTAGCACAATTCCTGCTCTATGGGCGAATTTGTAGGAACGTTAATGGCACCATTAACCCCCAGTCCTGAGAATATTGGTCACGTGGCACCATGCGATCGCATAGGGTGTCAAAATTTTAGGTTCGATGTCTAAAACCCCGCTCTAGTGTGCCCTTGGTTCTATGGTGCGCATATGACCATGCTTTGGCACCCTTTGGGGTTGGCCCCTCTTAAGTCTATCACGCCTGTGGTTCCATGAGGGTCATATGACCCAAGACTAGCCCCCATTTCATTTGCGCTCGGTCTTCGAACTTGGGCATATGGCTATGCTACAGGGCATGAGGGTTGGGATGGGCCCTAACCCTTGCCCCCTTGCCCACGGTCCTGTGGCATAGGGGTGGCCAAGGGCTAGGGCATAGCCCGACCTCTCCCCAAATGCGTGTTCAATCAAAACTTTAAATATAACAATTCGTGCAATGTTAATCAAGGAACATATATGGCGCGGTGGTGTAGGACCTTGCTTGTTTGGCATGTGGTGTCGGTTTCAAACCCCATGGGTGTTTTTTGGCCTCCAAGGAATTTTTATGTGCCACTTGGAGGCCACTTGGCCTTCCTCCATTGGCCACAAAAAAATAGTCATCAATAAATAATTATAAATTTGACCTTGGAGCAAATTGGAGAACTTCTACAAACCCATTTTTTTTTAACTTTTCGACCAATCAGATGAGGCCATGAGGCAGCCTGACACTGGCCCAAAAATACCCAATCACCTGTCCATTTGCCAAAATTTTACCTATTTGACAGTTCGATCAAAACGCGACTATGGGAGTATCTGATGTCGGATTTGAGTGAAACAAGTTGCATTCAATTCAGATCGTTGAGCTCTATCTAATCATATAGGCTTCGAGCTCTGTTACACACTTTCAATTTTGAGCATTATTTTGACCCACCGGATTAGGAAGAGGCAGTCATTTTTAAATCCTTGGGCATCCAAAATAACATAGGAGTTCTTGACCCCTCTCCTACCACAAGAAGCATAATATCAAGTCCGACCTCATTTATTCCACCCCCACAAGCTTTCGTTTCCAATCCAATATATGTTTTTTCTTACTCTTATGGAATGGACACAAATAACATGGCGAAGCTTATGACTTGTGAGGGCTTAAAATTTCCATTGAGAAAGGTTATAGATTGATACAAGTCCATGATGAATCTTTGTTAGGATAACCTGTATTAGGAAATTATTTCTTGGCTACCCACCAGATAGAGTTATTCATAGTTGGCATCTAAAGGAGACACTCACTAATATAAGTGTCATGTTAACAAGCTTTAACTATATAATCCCCATACACACAAAGTAGGAAGGGAAGAAGGTGGAAGATCAAATGATGAACTGGGGGAGTTTACAAGACCACGTGTACAATGATGAGTCATGGTTGGAGATGGACCGAAGGAGTGGCTTTGAAGAGGAAAGGAAATTGGTAGAGCATGATACGTTATATGTCAAAGCCTATATCACTGACGGGGGTGCTATCCCAGTCATCCATTTATGGAAAGAGGTTTAAAAGGATTCAGGTATGTGTCATATAACACAACAGTTCATTGACCAAGTAATTACATTACACGTTACATGCGTGCGTATGGTATGGACAAAGGTTTGGAGGTCCTTGAGGAATGAAATTGGCCCTACCTTGTTTCTCGCATGCCTTGCGCATGGAATATCTTCGGTTTTGTATGAAGGTTCACCTGTCATGGTCCTCCCATATTAAATGCTCAATGATTTCATATGTCATGCGATCATAAGCGGGATCATTCCTTCTATAGTCCAAGATATGGCAAGCTCATTCCATGGCGGATTGGTTACAAGGATCGATTGCTCTAAGATGAGTTTTATGCTCATTTATGAGCTCAATATGTCGTATTGTCTTGGGATTGTAAAATTCAGGTTCCATCGAGACACTTAGACATGGTCGTGCGAGTTTCATGGCTTACTTTCCTTTTATCATACTATGTTTCCCATATGCGAAGTTTTCTATATAGACCATCAATTACTCACAAGGTGGTGGAAATACAATCATCTGGTCATTAAAGGAGAGTTATTCTATTGGCTCCATGACTCTTCCACCCTGCTTTAGTAGAGACTACATCGGTTTTTCATAGTGTCTAAAGGTCAGTGTCCACATATCCCCACTCCTTTCCCTACATCGTGTTTCACTTGAAATCACCGTAGATTTTCTCAATGTGTAGTCTCCTTGAGTTGGGTCTTTCCTCAATGTTTTTTGTTTATTTTTTCGTAACACGACGACTGGTCCATCCTTCGAACTTGTGGTGTTTTTTTTCCAGGCATCTTTACAAGCATCCAAACCATCTGAATTTTATTTTAACTACCTGGTACTTGTTTGTGGGGTTTGGTATTCTAGCACATTCTCCATTTGGTTTTGAATCTTGGTTTAGACTCTCCCCTTTTTGGTCTTTGAATATGCTCATAAGTGTGATAAAACTACCACATTTGGGTTTTGGGGAGTGTAAATTATTTCCTCATCACTACTATGCACTATCTTCTTGTCCAACACCCAATATTTCCCTTTGCATTTGAGTGAGTCTACTCTCTTGTTGTCATTACACTTGGGATGTTGTTTGTGTCTCTTTTTTTTTGTAGGAAAGTGTTTTTATTGCAGGTATTTTATGGCTCGTTGATGAAGATTACCAATTCAATGAGATGTTGCATAAGGTGTGTCCTCCTCAAGGCACAAAATCCTTTTTGGGTGGGAAACCATTGCCATCTTTTTTTATGCTGCCCCTTTTGAGGTCAAAAAACAAATTCTCAATTTGGAAGCGAAGGAATTCAGAGTCCGTAAGTACTTCTCTAATTAAGAGATATGTAGAAGTACTATTAAATGGGTACCAGATCCAAGAAAATTCTGGAGAAGAAGAATACATTTTCTTCATTCCATTACTCACCATTATCAAATGGAGACATTGCTCAACATGTTTATATGAGATAAGCAAGTGGACAACTACAATCTCTTTTCTAGCTAGGAGGAGATAAAACACATACTATGGGAAATTAGATACGACCTTGATGATATTGTAGTAAGGTTAACCCATGTGGAATGTTTTATAGTTTCTGATTCTGACATTGATTCTAATGATCAACGTGAAGAGGAAGCAATTATCAATGTTGTGCCTCTCAGTGCTATTCATGCAAACTCTAATATGCCCATGAACAACTCACATGCACCAAAATCTCCATGGTCGCTAATCATTGTCTTTGACTAAAGTGGTCTTCAAACAAATCGTCTCAGTATTCACAATGGAAGGAATTTACAGGCCCTAGTTTACACTTACATTTTACTATACTATATGGTATTTACTTGTTTTACAGTTTCAGTTTCAACCTCGTTAGTTTGTTAAGGTTGTAGTTGTTAGCTCTATAAACAATATTACTATTGATAAATTGTATGTTCAACGTTTTTGCAACAGTTAGTCAAAATTGTCCTATCTCAAGTTGTTGATTTCAGACCGTCACCTTTAATCAATTTTGTTGAAGTTTGTCTATTATATATAGCTCCATGGACTCAACAAAATGTAATCTTTTCTCTCCAAATGTATTGAAGTTTTAAAAAAATTACATTATAACATCTTATATGATACTTCTGACTATCAATAAAATGTTGAACCATATTTAAAAAAAAAAATACAACTCACACCTAACTATGACCTAACTGTGAGCTAGGCAGTTGGCTCTCAGTGTACACCGACTTCATGAACTAATTTGAATAATGTATTTTACAATAAATATTAGTCATAACTCTTTAATATTAAAAGCAAGATATTGATTCTAAGCCTACGAGGAATCATTTTATCTTTAGGGGGAATTGAAAATGTATGTCTAATCTTTTAGTACAGTATTTAATATAGATCTCAAAAATTAAAATCATCCAACAATTTAAACAAGTACAATATCAAATTGAAATCAATCGGTGTTATGCAAATTAGTCAGTGTTGTGCCAGAGTCAAGTCCACTTAAAGATAAAAGCATGAATTCTGAGTTTATTAGTCTTGTGCTCTCAAGTTCAAAAAATAAAATAGAAAATTTGATTTAAAGTCTCTTGCGTTAGTTTACTTGGAGACAAAGCATGAAATATGAGTTTAAAAGTCTTGTGCTCTTTGAAGTTTAAAATATAAAATAGATAATTAAGTTTAAAGGGTTAAATAAAATTAAAAATAAAATATTTAAATTATAAATTTATATTAAAAAAAAATTAAATATTAAAAAAATTAAAAATTATTATGAAATTAAATTTAAATATTAATTTGGAAAATTTGTCATTTTATTTTGGTAAAATATTTATAAAAAATATTTTATAATATTTTAGTGATATTTTGTATTTAATTTTTTCGATTTTTTTCCACTCTAGACATTTTGTTATCAATCTTGAAATTCAATATGATCATTAATTTTTCAAAATATTTTATGAGGGATTTTTAAATTCTTTTCTCCTAATACATCACATTAATTAGCAGTGTATTTTTTAAAGATCATTTCCTATGTAATCAAGGTAAGTGCATTTTGTGTACATATTTAATTTTTGTCATTTGCAATGTGTATATATATATATTTGTCATTTTCAATGTAATCATTGTAAGTATCTTTAATGTATATATTTAAATTTTTATCAAAAGTAAAATAACATAACCAATTATAATTTATAAACACATTTAAAAAATATAATTTCAAAGAAATTACATTCTATTTTTTTTTCACATTCGAATTGTATCTGTATTTAGGGACAAAAACAATGAAATTAAGAAGTTGTTCAAGGAAGACCTAGAGTTACAAAACAAGCTTGGGAGATTATAGAGTCCCATAAGTTGTACCTTACTTTTTATCTTTATAAATCATGGCTTTAATTTAATTACTATATTAGAGCTTATGGTTGGATGAGTTGATGTAATTGAAGAAATTATTAGCTCCTTTTTGGACTATTTCGAGATTATGTATTTCTTATTTATTCTTTAAATAACATAGATGATATCATTATGGAAGATGGGTAATCCATATATTTGTTTTAAGAAAAGACATTGTATTCTGCTAAATATTCAGATAGATAGAAGCATTTTTGAAAAAAAACTCATGGCTATGCATAATACCCTATAGAGGTAACTTGATATGCCTCATGTCCTTGGATGGTGTGTTAAGGGAGGAAAGGGTAGAGGGAGGGTGGTACAACCACTATCACCTCAAGCAATAACATGGAGGGACATGGCTACTACCCTCCAGATTGAGTTATCAAGGTTATACTACATGGTACATGTCCTTAAGTATTGTAACGACTTCAAGTGCAATTTTGATTACCCTTCGTGTGTGAATGCATAACTAATAGGGTGGGGAGAGAATTTGGGAAAGTTCTTATGAATTCTCCATGTTGTTTCATGATTACTATGACATTAGGGAATAGCAACTTCCATGTGGTTAAATGAATACAAGGAATTATCAACCTCTCCTTGTTGTCATTTTAGTTGTTAGTATTTACTTCTACTTGTGGATTTGTTGGAAGCATTGAGTGTAGTTAAAACACAGATTGAGAGAAGGATTAGACCCCCTGCCCATAGTCCATTTTCTCAGTCCTAGTTTCCCTTTGGCCGATGCCTACTAAATAATCTTTAGGTGGTAAGAACTATGTCGGTTAATTTTTCTTTAGTTGCATGGATTTTTCTTCATGTGGTTTTTTTTACTTAGGAAAATAGAGCTTGTAAGGTGCAAACCTCGTTTCTGGATTTTATCTTTTTAGAGGCATGGTATCTAATGATTTTAGGGACGAACATTTTCTATTGTTTTGTGTGGGAGGTATCAATTTCCTTTATTTTTCTCAATGGTCAATTGGTTTCATAGGAAGAAGGTTTTTATTATCCTTTTAAAATTTACAAGATTACACATTAACATTGACAAGCTTCTTCTCTTAAGAGTGAAGGATCTTCTCTTGGAGGGGATCGATTTGGAAAAATTACCATAGTCTAGCAATATTATGAAGGGAGCACAAAGCAATCTCCATAAAGGTCCTTGTTCTATTAGAGCTGGAGAGTTCATTGTCTGTGGTTAGTGGTCTATGATATGTGGTTTGTGATCTAGGGTCTTGCCTTCCTTCCTAGTTTGTGAGGTGTCTCGTATCCTTCTATTGGTTTGTTTCTATAGCCTATCAATATACTCACTCATGTAAGGGTTCTCCCACTCGTGCCTCTTATGGGAGCTCAAAGGCCCAAGCCAATGCCCAACCCTTAGCTTATCTTTTCCATTCGTGCACCCCCTAGAAATTTAATAGGAGCTTCGGGAGGTTGAGGAGGGTGTATCCATCCACAGGGAATGTCACTCATATTCAAAATTGTTAGCTATGGTTTTTGATTGGGTTCCAAATATTGGCCACACCTGAGGATGCGATAATTAAGAATAAAAGAGCTTCCATTGGCCAACACCATATTATTGTTATTTGAATTTAATGCCTAAGGAGATGCTAAATAATAGAATTTTGATTATTGGCCTTACTAATGCTAGATGTCTTCCTGAGGTATTTGTTTTCAAAGAACTTGTTTGGTAGGGTTCCCGTCAGTTCAACCCTAAGACTGGAACTACCAAATCTCTTTATGATCTGAAATTATCATAAATTAAAACTGATGTAGAAGTGATTAGCCATTTATGATTTGAATGTTAACTGAAAGTGCGAAAATCAAGGAAAACTACTTGAGAAGAAGACTTTACGACGACTGAGTAAACATAAAAATGATGCATAACAGAAGTGAAAACAGTAAAGACACAGTAATACCAGAAAACAAGATTGATGACGGAGTTCGTCCCTGATGGACTACGTCTCTGGGTCCGCTTTCAAGATGGGTGACCGTTTTTATTAGGAATGAAAAGAAGGTGTTGATTACACAGAGATTTGATCATTTTTAATTTGCACAAAGGAAATTTTGATCACTGTCATCAGATAACCCTCTGAACCAGCTTTCTAACACCTCTTACGGATTCCAATTCTGACTTTGGATGCTCCTGTAACACTGAAAACAAAACTGCCTATGACCTCCAGAATCTGGAAGCAAAAAGTAAAAAACCACTCCTTTCATCCATGAAGGCAAATCCGTCTTTTAAAGGCCTGCCAATACATCAAAACCTCCTTTGCTAAATACAGGGTGAATTTAGTTGCATTCTGGTTAGGTTTGGGCTCAGTCTAGTTGCAAGAGGACATATAGGCAGTTACATGGTGGTCGAATTAGTTGCATTAACAAAGTACATTGGAAAAACCCAAAAATACCATATGATAGCAACATAACCACTGATGGTCAGCTAACTGGGTGGAGGAAGTTGATTGTTGCATGTCAATGAGGTGGTCTTACTGTGGTCTGCCATCTGGCGGCTATCCCGACGGTTACGGTCGGTGGTTTCGGTAGCCAGCGCTCACATGAGTTAACTGCCTGACGGTTTCTACTACGGTCAAGTCTGCGGTTATCTGCTAACCCCGACGGCTTTACACAGCGCGTTCACATGGCAAATTCCATATTTGCGGTTTTGGTTAAGATTTACGATGCTGTTTTCCAACTGACCGTTCAAATGCTGATGGTATCTGTTGATGGTTCCAACTGCGGTCAAGGCTGCGGTTAATGCTACACGATGATTAATCAACATAGCAGTCACATGTTTCAGTCCTCTGATGCAGTTATAGTCAGCGGCTTAGGACTGTTTTATTATATTTCATTTGTTTTACAATGTTTATTTAGACCGAGAATTTAATAAGGTTAGGACTTAGGATTTTAGGGCTAGGTTTAACATAGTTTGAATACAAGATTTGGTAATGTATTGAAGTTCGAAGGTCATAAAACTTTAGGGTTTAGATCTAGAACTTAGGTTTTGATACATGGCTTGGATAGATTAGGTTTTACGATTTATGTTTTGGATTAGGATTAGGGTTTTAATAATTGATCACCCATTTACAATCATTCGTCGCCAAGTGACATTAGCGATATTTGTCGCCTAATGATGAACTTGTTGACAATGTGACATAAAACATATAAATATCGTCGACACAAGCTGCCTTTGTGGCCATATCCCTTTTGTCGACACCCAAATCCTGTGAGGAAATGAAACAACACGTCATCGACCAATCCTGGTGGAACTCTCAATGAACTCATGTCGACAACTAGGTGCTAAACCATCTCAATTGAATGCCATGAAACTATAACATTACTTGTACAACCTGAACAACCTTATCCATAACCAACACTGTCGAACTGTCAAAGCTGAATTGAATTGACGACGACACTGAACACTGACGATGACACTTGAACACCTGTGCAACTGAATCAACGAAATCCTCTTGGATCATTCCTCTCCACTTGAAAGCTTTTGGACCACAAAATTTTTTACTAAACAATTAGTCGATGAGGGTAGAACTCCCTCTCTTTCAACCTTGACCTGATGATGTACCAATACATTTGATAAATCACCTACAAGTGATGACCGTGATGATGCTGACCATAGCACATTTTGATTCGGTGACCTGTTCCATCCATCTTCAGTATGAAAAACTTGCGACGATGGGAAAACAACCTATTATGAACATGGCAATTGATTTCTTTCCATGAAGAACCATGTGTTAGTGATTCATAATCTTTGAAAACAGTCTCTACTAGACATTGTTTAATACCATCAACATGTATAAAAAATCTATTTTGCAGAATAACAGAGACAATCAAAGATGACATCAAACCAGCAACTTGAATTGACATACTTTCCTACTTCCTGTTTACTAAGTGAACTTGCCGCAATGAACCTATCCAACTGTAAGGTGAAATTCGCTGCAACTTAGTTTAATTATGGAAGTATTGATTTTTTTGAATCACTTTTTCTTCATTCATTAAATTATGTTTCCATTGATTAGCACTTTCCTCTAATGCATATGTTCCCATTAGGCACTTTGACACTGCTTTAGAAAAGGCTTTGATATGAAAACAAATAGGCTTCCTCTCCACTTGAAAAGAGGTTTCCAAACTACTCGAGACATGACATGGCAGCACAATACAAGAGAAATTGAACACTAAATTTCCCCAATACTAATCTATATCCCTGTAACTGTTAAGTTCCAAACTTTAACTGAATTGATTCATTTTGACATTAGGAAGAGGAGATTTAGGCACAAACTGCAATTCATGTTGTAATCCCTGCTTATGAATAAGATGTTTGGCTTTACATAGAACTGAACATGTTTCTATATTTTTAAACAAACCATCTTTAAGCTAAGTTGCATAACTTAAACAAGAATCATGGTGATTGTTATGTTGATCCTTTACACACATGATTACAAACCCCTTGTTTGAACTTATTAATCACTTCATCTGATTAACATTAATTGAATTCAAGTGATTTTTACTTTGATGTGCCTTGACAATAAATTCGACCCCATCTTTCTTAAGGTGATATTTATGTTCTCTCCTGTAAAATACTGCATCACGATCATAAAGATAAGGACTTCCTAAGACAACTCCACATATGTCTACTGGAACCACATCTAATTCCACTTCATCAATGTAATTAGCTGTTATGGAAAATCTTAATCGACACTGTTTGGTGACTTTTATCTGAGTTGATTTATTTAGCCATCCTAATGGGTAAGGTCTTGGATGATTCTGTGTTTCCAAACGCAAACTTTTAACTAAATATTCAGATATTATATTCTCCTGTGATCTGTTGTCAAACATTGTATCTATCTTTGTATGCTTAGAAGTTATCCTTATGTTAAACAATTCAACTCTTTTATCCTCATGTGAAGAATTTATGTTTGAAGAACATGCAATAGTTTTCGAAATTGAACCAGTATCAGAATTTTTACCTATCGTAACCATGGCAGTTATCCTCCTTTCATCACTTGAATCTGAACCTAGATCCTACTGGACTGCTACAATGGCGTTCTTTTCATCCTTTTCCTTAAGGAACTTTTTGGGCTTAAGTTCTGGATGAAGTTTCTAGCACTTTGATTCATCATGACTGATTCTCTGGTAATGAGAACAAGTAGGTCTTTCTTTCTGAGCTATCACTGGTTTCTTTCTCTTCGAGTTGTTCTTCCCCTTATTGTCACTGGAATCTTTGGTTTCCAACTCTTTGGATGAATGCGATGAAAACTTGAATGGTAGGCCACCTGATTCAATATGTATGGCATGAACACACACCTCATCAAAATCATCAGGATTAAACATCAATAAAGTATGCTGCAAATATGAATGTAAACTGCTGATGTATTTTAACAAAGTTTCACGTGTATCCAATGAAATACCAAGTGCCAATGCTTTCTTTCTGTATTACTGAGTAAACTCCTAAATACTTTGCCCTTTACCTTACCTCAGATGCTACTAATAAATAACAACTTGCTACATGTATCCTAAAGGATAGAACTGTTTCCTAAGAGCTTTTAAAAACTTAGACCATGAAGAGATAATTTTTCCTTCACGCTTTACATCTATCTGAGTTTTACTTCCCAGCAAATTAAATCCCCCCCCCCCATTCTAAGTGTAGCTAACTGAATTTTAGTTTTATCGCTAGAAATTTTCTGAATGCGACAATACACTTCTAATTGATTTATCCAGTTATCTAACTTTTCAGGATTCATTTCGCCATCATAAACAAGTAACTCAAATTTAACATCAAGTTTCAAAAGAGATGTTTTCTTAGGTTTCTTTTCCATTTCAGATTCTACATTGGAAGCAAAAGAAGAAGAATAAAAAGAGGATGATGGAGATGATGGAGGTGAAGGTGGTTTATCAGTCTTCCATTTACCTTTGTCCTTCTTCGATGCCTTTGAAGAAGAAGCTGTATCTCTCGCCTTCTTGTCTTCATACAATTCTCCCAACATCTACTGCATAGTCAAGAATGCTTGCTGAAACTGTTCTTCACTCATCTTAGTTTCAGTGTTTTCACCTGCATCAGGTCCTGACATGGTTGATTTATGATCGACTCGTCGCTTTCCAATCTCTGGATTGATCTGCTCAAGGATTCCTTCTCCTCGTTGCGACTTTGACCTGGTTAACATTCAATGGAAAATTATGCAAACACAACCCGCTCTAATACCAAATTATATGATCTGAAATGATCATAAACTAAAACTAATGTAGAAGTGATTAGCCATTTATGATTTGAATGTTAGCTAAAGTGCAGAAAATTGAGGAAAACTGCTTGAGAAGAATATTTTATGACAATTGATTAAACATAAAAATGATGGATAATGAAAGTGAAAACAGTAAAAACACAATTATGCCAGACAACAATATTGATGACAGAGTTTGTCCCTAATGGACTACATCTCTGGGTCTGCTTTCAAGATGGGCAATCGTTTTTATTAGGAATGAAAAGAAGGTGTTGATTACACAGAGATTTGATCAGTTTTAATGTGTACTCGGGCACTTTTGATCACTGTCATCAGATAGCCCTCTGAACCAACTTCCCAATGCCTCTTATAGATTCCAATTCCGACTCTGGATGCTCCCGTAACACTGAAAACAAAACTGCCTAATACCTCTAGAATCTACAAGCAAAAAGTAAAAAACCACTCCTTTCATCCATGAAGGCAAACCCACCTTTTAAAGGCCTACAAATACATCAAAACCTCCTTTTATGAATACAGGGTGAATTTAGTTGCATTTTGGTTAGGGTTGGGCTCGGTATAGTTGTAAGAGGACACATAGGCAGTTACATGGTGGTCGAATTAGTTGTATTAACAAAATGCATTGGAAAAACCCAAAAATACCACATGATAGCCACATAACCACTGATGGCAGCTAACTAGGCGGAGGAGGTTGACCGCCTGCATGTGAATGGGGCGGTCTAACTCTGGTCTGCCTTCTGGCAGCCATCCCGATGGTTATGGTCAGTGGTTTCGATAGCCAGCTCTCACATGTGTTAACTGCTCGACGGTTTCTGCTACAGTTAAGGCTGCAGTTATCTGCTAACCCCGACGGCTTTATACAGCGTGTTCACATGGAAAACTCCTCGCTGGTGGTTGCGGTTAAGATTTCCGATGTGGTTTTCCAACTGACTGTTCACATGCTGATGGTATCTGCTAACGGTTCCGACTGTGGTCAAGGCTACGGTTAATGCTACCCGATAGTTAATCAATTCAGTGGTCACATGTTTCAGTCCTCTGATGTGGCTACAGTCAGCGGCTTAGGACTGTTGTATGATATTGCATTTGTTTTACAATGTTTATTTAGACCAAGAGTTTAATAAGGTTAGGACTTATGCTTTTAGGGCTAGGTTTAACATAGTTGAATACATGATTTAGTAATGTGTTCAAGTTCAAAGGTCATAAAACTTTAGGTTTTAGATCTAGAACTTAGGTTTTGATACATGGCTTGGATAGATTAGGTTTTATGATTTAGGTTTTGGATTAGGATTAGGGTTTTAATAATTGATCACCCATTTACAATCATTTGTCGCCAAGTGACATTAGCGACATTTGTCGCCTAATGGCGAACTTGTCAACAATGTGACATAAAACATATACATATCGTCGACACCAGCTGCCTTTGTGATGATATCCCTTTTGTCGACACCCAAATCTTGCGAGGCAATGACACGACACATGTCTTCGACCAATCCTGGTGGAACCGTCGATGAACTCATGTCGACAACCAGGCACTAAACCATCTCAACTGAACACCATGAAACCATAACATTACATATACAACCTAAACAACTTGATCCATAACCAACATTGTTGAACTGACGAAGCCGAATTGAATTGACGACGACACTGAACATTGATGACGACACTTGAACACCTGTGCAACTGAATCAATGGAATCCTCTTGAATCACTTTACAACGGAAGAACCCAGTCCTATTGACTTTGAAATCTTTTAGAAAGATCCTCAAGATACCATACCCGAATAAGAAACTCAAATTGCCTGAGTGGATGCTTTCCTTGATTCTTAGGGTCGTGGAATCAATGTTGTTAGAGAATTTATAATACAATATGCACATGTACCAACCAACCTCTCTTCCATCAAAATCTTGATGCTAGTAAATCCATATATGGATTTTTCTTAGTTTTGTTTCCTATATCATGGGACATGAATAAACATCTCAGATACCCTAGTCAATATTATACATCATGTATTTCTCTTTCAAGAAGGATATTATTTTCCATTAGGCTGAAGTAATCTCTAATAGTATTTTGTTATAGCGGCTACAACTACCCTCCAACATTTTTCCTTAGCTTTGTTTTGGAGCCTCCCTATCAACCATCCTAGCAGCATGTCTTACACTGTCAAATACATAAGCTTGATTGGTTTTTTAGCAGCTAGCCAGCCTGTGCAAGATGGTTTGTTTCACTCCCATCATAGGTTGCCTCTCTGGACTTGGTCCAACTACTAGCTAAGCAGCTCCCTAAGAAAATTGCGCAATTTTGGAGGGGAACCAACCTTCCCTTCAAAAATTGCACAAATCTGAATGGCAACCTACTAGGCTTAGAAATTGCACAATCCTGTCAAACAACCTTCCTCTAGAAATTTGCGCAATCTGGCCCAGTAGTGTAGCTCAACCCATAAATTGTGCAATTATGGGCAGCAGTCAGCTGCTCCTCCCAAAAATTGTGCAATCCCTCTAGACAGCTAGCCCAACTTCCACCCAGAAATTGCGCAAAAGTCCCTCTCAGTCAAGCAGGCTGTTGCATATGCCTTTAGGTTGACCGGTTTTCTCCGGGATCGAGAAAACTTGACTTGCATGCATGGGCCTCTTTTTCCCGAAATAGCAAAAAGCAACATATGAAAATAATCCCTAGATTTTAGGGAACTATATTTAGCAAGTGGCGGTTACATGCAAAGATCGTTTTAGAAACTTTCTTCCAAGTGTCACTTTTTCCTAGATTTGTGGCATATGCGTCATGAGCCTCAAACTTATTTATTCAATGCTTTAGAGCTCATTCATCGCATTGATCTTGAATCTCTAACATCCCATAGTACATCCAAGATTCTTCGGCGCATCCAGCTCATCTATTTCTGGGTAAGACCGCTTTACTTGTCTTTTGCAACATTTCTGTCGCTTTTTGTGTTTTGGCTTGTGTGAGTGCTATCTGCTTGAAATCTGTGAACACTTGCTGTCATTTGCATGCATGTTAGCTTGTACAAGCACTGTTTCAATTTTCATTAGCATCTCAATGTTGTCGCATGCATGACACTGTTTTGCATGAACAGTCTCCGATTCAGCGACTCATTTCACACACATGCATGTTGTTCCATTTTATGAATCTTGCATTCATTGTTTTCATGCATGATCATTGACTGCTGCTTACACTCAGTATCACCATGCATTCACATCTTCATTTGCTTTCAGTTGCCCGTCGACGGGTCTGGGCAACCTTGGCCCGGACTCTACCTTGCTCGGACAACATTGTGAAATTTTGAGAGGGAAGGCTCTTCCTTCCTCCCAGAAAATGCACAATTTTGATTAGTCAGTGACCTTCAGTCTTGCTTTGTGCAATTATGAGAGGCATTGACTGCTGGCCCAGAATATTGCGCAATGAAATCCCTGGGCCTGCATCACTTGCCAGTGGAAATTGTGCATTGTGCAATCTCAGCACCCAGTAGGCTAGTAGGGATTATGCATTGTGAAATTCCAACAATTGCAAATCCTTGCCGGAAATTCCCTGGGTATGTTGCATGTCATCCCTCAAGTTTTCTTTGGTTTTAACTAAATATTCCTTGCCATGCATGTCACCATGTCTCCAGATATAACAGGTGTTCATCTGTCTCTCAGCTGTTTAGGATCAATGGCCTCCAAGAGAGAAGGATCAAAGGACACTAACGAAAGCACAACTGGAGCAACAATTGAGCGAGTATCTATGAGTTTGCTGATATACGAAGACACCAAGCCAATCGTAGACAAAGACATCAAGTTGAAATGGCAAGAGGTCAACAATGTATTCTCAGGCACATTTGGGGAAAATATTGAAGACCGCCAAGTTTATGTGAATATTCACAAGTCCAACTCGTACCGTATTGCATATAGGTATCTTGCATTCCCACACACAGACATGATACATTGGATCGTCTCGCACACCGACCTCGAGACGATGACATTGAGAAGTGTTAGTGGGACAGAGATTGCTACCTTTAGGGCACAGGACTATCAGCAGATATACGACTTGCCAAAGCCAGTGATCACCATGAAGACACCCTTCAACATACCCAGCAACAGTACCAACTCTAGGGATATCTTGAAGAACTGGGTGAAGGAGCCAGCCAAATTCAGGATGACACCCAATGCGATTTACAAGACGAAGATACTGTGGAAGGCATATCAGTACTTGGTCATCTTTTCATGTCGCTTGTATGGCCAAGAGAGCACAAAGACCTTCCTGTAGAGTTGGGTGATTGCGTTGGACCAGCTGGCCAGTGAAGCCAAAGCACGTAACTGGTCTGACTTGTAACAGTAATAGGAGCTTAACAACCACCCAAAGGTCAGCAAGCAGAAATCTACATGTCCACATACATCTTGGATGAAATATGTGCTCATCAGGAGTTCATGGGCTTGTAGTGGGCATGGAAATTAGGAGAAACCTTTGTTAACACTTATTGTAAACTATTTTCGAATGTAGCTTCTGAGGAGTCATCACATAGTTGTCAGATAATTTTGTCACCCTGATGTACAAGATAATATTTGAGCAGGATCCACCTTGCATGTCGAATGAAACAATGGAGGCACAAATCGACATAGTGGATTGGTATGCCTCACCTCTTGGCACCTTCATATAGATGTACATCATGGAGAAGCCACTGCATGTTTTTCCAACATTTGTCATGGACAAGCTCGTCATGCAAGAAGTATCGTACCACATCTCGGTAGGACTACCGGCAAGGCTACACCAGAAGAAGAAGGCACCTTGGCCTACTCTTCCATTGTGGATCAGGTTTTACGAGATATATAATCTCAAGCATGTGAATGCCGAAATAGAAGAGTTCAAGAAATATCCTTTCAACATAAGAAGCTATAATCCATATGACCCGCATTGTTTTCTAAAGGATCACTGCAGGAGAGTACAGTTTCTGTGGATCCACAGGGCATGAAATTGGGCTAAGGAAGACCCATGGAGATATTGTCACAACTTCTCTAGGCCCAATGAACTAGTCGGCATCGTTGTGGAATGGTTAGCGAAGCAGCGTGAAGCAACATCTAGGAGAGCACCAACACCAACATCAGCAGAGGTAAACATACCGGCTGGGACAAAGGCAAGAGAAAGATTGTCGATAACACAGAGGTAGAGAAAAGATGCAAGTTAAAAGTAGACCAACTTGTGCAAAAAGAAGCTTTGGCAATAGAGGCGAAGAGGCAACAATGTGACAGGAGGACCGCACAAAGGAGAGATAAAAACAGAGGATGGAGGAAAGAATGAAGTAGTTACAAGATTTGAAGGAGCAACTCCGGAAGGCACAGGAGTTGCGCATATAGGAGAATGAACCGCAGCAAGGATAGGTACAGTAGGGGGTGGAACATGTACAGACAGATGAAACTGTGCCCATAAAGGTAGTAGCTCATCCAAGCAGCTGGCACAAAGCAAACTGGGTGAGGAGTCATAGGAGTAAGACTTTGCTCAAGAGATTGAATGAGCACTTGAGCATATGGATACGGAGATGGAGCAACCAAAGTTAGAGAAATACATCAACCTCATGCCTTACCACCAAGAGGTCAACCTCATAGCTTCACTAGATCCAAGAGTAGAGAAAGTCCCAAGCGACCAAGGAGATATTGAGATCCTTAGAGACAATCCGGAAGAAGAGATGCACAACATATCATTTGATGAGTCACAACATAGAGTTGCAAAATCATGTAGAGTGTCTACTCCGGATGACCACAAATCTCCTATGCAGTTTAAGGGACAAGTAATCATATTTGATGTGTGCAAGCATCCAACAGCATTGGTCGATGCTACCAGAGCATATGCTAAAGCCACTAGCTCGAGTGTTTTCTTCTTGATAGCAGAAAATGAGCGAATAGCTAAGGAGTTACAAATGACCAAGCAGGGAGGAGAACTGGTTAAAACATCTGCCCGAGCAAAGTTGAAGAAGGCAATACTGGATGAAGTGTCATCCCTTGAGACAGTCATGCGGGTGTTATATTCCAGATTTGGTACCATGCATAAGGCAGTTGTCCATCTCAACAGTTGGCAGAAGCGATGTACTAGGAGAGCATGTATCTTTTCAAACTTTCATACTGTTGTTGACCACATGAAAACATGGACAATGAGATACAAGGGAGCCCCATTATACTTTCCCAAGATGATGAAGCCCAGAGCGGTTGAGCAGAAGGCACGTATCTAGAGTCAGATCCGGAACTATGAAAAACTCCCACAGCTCATCACTAGTTTGTAGGCTTCCCATGCATGGGTATTCAGAAGCATGGATGTTTTTATGTGTGCACATATGATCCCATCTATTGGGATATTCATTGAGGCAAAGACAAAGGCATAAGTCCCACTGGAGCTTGACTCGTACTTTGTGAATTGATGCGCATAGCCACCAGCGCAAACTTGGCGATCAATGTTGATGCCATGCATCAATATGTTGCTGGTCTGACTACACTCAAGACAATGATGCACATGCTATTAGACGAGTTGGATAGAGGAGCCAGAGTAGTGTACCCAGATGGAAAACAGGCAATATTTCGTTTCTAGAAAGATGTCACCACATAATACACAAACACCATCACAGACTACCAAGATTGGCATCAGTTCACTACTGTTGACCATCGTGAGGATGTCAAAGTGTTGGTCTTCCCACAATTGTTCGAGTCATAGTGATGTCTTGCATGGCTTGCTCAAGCCTATTTTGTCTCACATGGGTATATGTGCAGATTGTATGTAACATCTCGTCAAGTGGAAGTTCAAGTGTCAATAGCTAAATTTAACAGTCATAGAGTAGTTGAAGAGCTCTGAGGGTAGATGAACAATCATAAAGGGGAATGTCAAGGGTCACCCCACCGTTTGCTATATATATGTTAGAAAATTATATATTACAGAGCAATTGAACACATAGAATATTGCATAAATATAAACACAGAAAATGCATATAACCAGAGAGACACAGTTATACGTGGTTCACCCAGCTTGGGCTACGTCCACCCCGAACAGCCAGTCCTTCCTTTCTATTATCCAACAAAATGAAGAGACACAACCTATAGTAGATCCGATGTAATATCCTCTGTTTTCTCTCACAGTCTCACCTCTCTGTTTCTCGCTCAGAGAATACACTTCTGTTACACAGCCTCAATACATTGCCCTCATGCAAAGAGAGGGGTTGCCTTCTAGGGAAAAAAACCCTAAACTAAACATAAGTTCTACCGTCAGATCATCCACCTAATGAATGGACCAGATTGACTAGAAATTACTATACTTTTACACGACAATTTTACATATGTTTTTAGCTTCGAGGGCGCTACCCCCAAAACCCCCATTGCGGGACCACTGGCCCCCGAACCCCCCAGCTGGGGGGGGTCGCCCC
>APFE030646890.1:25073-88263 GCA_000404065.3 Pinus taeda
TGTTAAATATGTTTTATAATATTGGATATTCAGGTGTTATTTAATTGTTTGCCTTGTTTGTGCTTGCAGGTTTGCGACGAAGGAACTTACTTGGATCAAAGGAGCGAAGGCATCTCCGAACTTGCGTTGGACACGAGGTAGGCCCTCAAACACATTTGTCTGCCATTATTTATAAAGCGCATTTAGAGAAAGATAGTGTCTGGTTGGTTTGTTTGTCATTAGGTCTTCATTAGATTCTATGAAGGTCTGTCTTGTCCGCAAGATCGACTAATTCCGCGTGACAGTACTCATGCCAGGATACTTCACCTTCACCATCATACTTGAATTTAGACAAGAGATCAACAAACTCCCTCATGATGTCTAGAGATTCAGCATGCGAAAAACATCCAGGAGGGATGAACTTGATAGTATCCATGATAGCTATACGAAGATTGAAAATAGATTCTGAGGACTCAAATTTCCATCTGGCCCTCCTTCTAGCACCAGAAATTTTGACGGTGCTAGTCCCACCAACATGTTAGGGGATCTTCCTGGTAAGAAGTCCCAACTAGACCTCAGGCTGTTTGGTGTACGAGTCCCAACAATGGGTCATAGGGTATCTCCTTAACCATTGTTGTACGTAGAGGCAAGTAATATGTCATTGTTGGTAGCAAAGGTGTGACATGTGTTTTGGCTTGAGGGGGCCTGACCCAGGTTCAACGTTAAGTAGCCAAACAAATCTCTACACTACTGGCCCTTTCGACATCAGCCCGTGGAGCACGGACCAAAGTCTCACTCAAAGAAGTATGGGGGGATACTGGAGCCAAGTTTCTGCACCATGAGATGGTTGTGATGTCATTTGATCTCTTCCATCGCTACCTTCGCACAAGTGATCTTGCTCTAGGGCTTGTAAGACAAACCCTTTATTCCATCTTTCAATATATTCATGAAAGTATATGATCGACCTTCGTGCAGCCCTAACCTAGGGCTCATGTACTTTCACGCTGTTATGGCAGCGTGATATGCAGATTCCTTAATTATCCTAAGAAATTTCGTTATTTCAGCAAATACTTTAAGTTTATCACCACGTAATAAGATATTCGTAATTGCATTAACTACTCAATGTAACTATATTCATTCGCGTAACATAGAAGCATACTAAAGGAAATTTATACACAAAATATTCAAACCCATCGACAAAACAAATATACAAAAATTGCAGAATAACTTCTTTTATTAATATCTTCCAAGGATTATAGACTTTTTCCACCCTACGCACACAACTGCAAGGGTCCATGCACTCAGCTGCGGACTTCTATCCTAGGCCTCTATGCACTCAGCTGCAGAGCCTCTACCTACTCCACAACCCAAGACTTAGACTTATTGCTCTAAAGCTATGACTCTCTTACATGTTCCATCCAACTAACTACTTAGAGCTTAGCTCTTTCTATACAATCCCATTGTTCGCAGACCATGGGTATATCTCTTACAGCCAACTTTACTTTACAAAGCTAAGGGTGGACTACCCTTTGTGACACATAATACCTTTGCGCTCCATGACCAAAAAATGTGGAGTTTTTACAAGAATATTACAAAAACATGACTTAAACATGGGCTTTTAGCCCCAAAATTGCCATTCAGGGATCCCGCTCCAAACAGGACCCCAGCACAAACATCGCGACTCGCCCTTGAGTCACTCGGTAGGCACAGAGATCTTTGCCTGAAACCCATCTAGCTTGACTCTGGGGACTAGAACTTTGGCTGTGCACTGAGCCGCTACCTGCTTCGCATCTTCGACTGTCTTCTCAGTTAGTGCCCCTGTGCTCTCACCCTAAAGCGGTTATTGCATCGCTTGTAGAGTCGAAAGCTTTCCTTTAATGTTTCCTATCATTGCATAAGCTTCCTCCAGCCAAGGCTTTTGTCTCGCCTTCAACACTACTTCCTTATGTAGTGCTTTGTCCACCTATTCATTCAACTACTTGCCTTCCTGCAGCTTGGCTAACCTCTGTGTTAGCATGATGGTTCGTGTTATGCCCTTAACCTTGTCATAGCACTGTTAGAGTTCATGTGCTTCTGTCTTGAGCCTCTAGATGTTTGGGTCCTCCTGCAAGCCAGTCAGGACCTTAAATGATTGTTCAAACAACTAGGTGTAGTTTACTGCTGCACTCTCCACTGCCACGACTGCTTCTGTGATAGTGGTCACTCGTTTTTCCTTTACCTTTGATAATGTTGAAGGTTGAGCCCTCAACTAGAGCTCTATAATCTACATGTTCAGCTCCAATTGAACCTGCGCCATTTTTTCTGAGTGTTGCGCACCCCTGTGGCCAATATATGGATGTAGACCTCGATTGGCTCCTCCTCTGGAACGCCCAACTCTAGGATCATTCTGCAGGCCTCCTTCATGACTTGTATGATATTCTTTCTTTGGCTGGTCACCTCAGCCTCAACGACGATGGCAACATCACTCTGTAAGGCCATCTACTCATTCTTTATTCTCTGTTCGCTAATCATTTGGAGGGCACGGTGCTCACGGACCCTAAGCTCTGCAATTACTCCATCCTAAAAAAGGTGGGGTACTTTGTGTGGGAGCGCTACTAGGTTCAATCCCACTCCATTCAAGGCACTGGAAATGGGCCTATCAGCCTCATTTTCTGTTTCTAGTGCTCCATCCAGCAATACTAGTGCATTGGAAGCCTCCGTGCGCAACATATCGGAAACGTTTGATGTGATGATAGCCAAGTTGGTAGACACCGTACCAACTTCTGACGCGTGGGTCTGTAGCTCCTACAATCCCATCTAGATGGCCCCTAGGATGATCTTCTTTTGCTTTTCAAATTGTTGGAAGACCTCTGTGGTCTCCCTCCATTAATGTGATAGGGTCTAGCGAGCTCTTGGTCGCTTTTGATTTCTTTCTCGACCCTCCCTTTTCCGACTCTCTTGGATGCTTGATGTGGCTGGACGTTTCGTGAGGGTCCACGCCATGCTGATCTGTGTCGTCTTCTTCAGTTGCAAGTGAAGGCGATCGCGCACCTATGTCAAAGCCTCGCTCTATGCCACATGTGTATTTTCTTGCCTCCTTCTCTGTCTGTTCTACCTTGGCTTTCTCAGTGGCCTCCTTCTTCCCCTTCTCGACCAGTTGTACCATCTTCAACTTGGCCTCATCCTTCTTTTTTTTTTGTGGTGGACATACTTCCACCCACCGCTAAGTCCATGGAGGTGCACCACTCCACTCGCCATTTATCCAACACCGCATCAATGGGATCATCTATGGCTAGGTATGGCAAGTCGTACCACTTTTGCGTAGGGTCTTTCCATGCCCTGATTGATATCCGATGGAAATTAGCTTGGAATTTAGCATAAATCTATACATTAACACATATCATGGGTGAAAATCATGGCTTATGATTCATAGCCATCCTGATATTCATTTCCATTAGGATCCAGAATATTTTTTTCTCCCAAACGCACTCTGCCTCCTTGGTCGCCCATAGTGAAGCGTACTTCACTGCTTCAGGAAGGTCCAGCACTACTGAGTGCGATGACAGGTGTCGACACCTCTTCGGCATGGCACTTCTGCATTTCAACCTTTATAGCAAGGTTTTAGATGTTGGATATTACGTACCCGCATGATTTCTTCATCAATTTGAACTTTTCTTTCATTGATTTTGCAAGCACCAACTCGCTACCCTTGCCTCGAAGGATCATAGCTGGATTTTCACCTATATAGGATAGGCATGTTATGCAGTGAATCAACATATCAGTGATGGGTATCAGCTCCTCCAACCATAGACGCCCATCATGCACCAAGCACAATAGTTGCTTGATGACTAAAACCATCACGGGGGTGTAGTTATAGTGTGGCACCCAGAGTAGGTTGAGTAATCTTGCCTTCTCTACCCCTCTGAGCAATTTTTGTAGCTCCATTGTAGTCATCCCCATCTATACGTATATGATGTGGCACATCAACTATTCGGTCACGAGGTGTGGGAACTTCCCATGGTCCATTAAGTCCCAGCCTTCGAGCTTCAGAATCGGCACTCGTGCAAAATGCAGACCATCAAAAGTGATCTCATCTGGTAGAAATGGGGTTTTCAGGGGAGTCTTACTTTCATCAATGTCCTTTGGGACCTTGGACTTAAGCTTATGTGGAGGGAAATACTCAGAAAACCATGTAAGAGGGTCTGCACCCTAAGCTTCAACCTCCTCTATTTCCATTCCCACGTCGTCATTATCCATGGGGATGTCCTTGATATCCTCCTCTTCTGCCTCTAGGTTTATAACCTTTCCTTTCTCTTGGGTAGTGGGATTTGTTGGGTTTCATCTCGGTGATGCATGCACTGGGATGGCAGGCTTCTTGCCCTTCTTACCTTTCATGGTCTCCTCAGTTGGGCTTGGCTTTGGTCTCAGTGTTCCTGGAGATTTAGGGACCTCCGCCAATATTTCTGCTACTTTTGGGGCAGCTTCTTTGGCTTGTTTCTCCATCTCCTGTGTTGACTCTTCTACCACTTGTTGTGTGTTGATAATTTCTGGGGGTGCTGACATAACACTCTCTATTAGTACTCATGATGTCTCAAGAAAGTTAGCGAATGCAGGAGTCTGTTTGAGAGATTTGAAAAACTTTGGGTCCATAGGCATCCGAGAGCTCAATAGTTGAATACTTAAAATGCCAAGAGTTCTTGCTGGATAGCGACTTGTAATTTATAGGACAATTTGAATACAAATCTGACTGTTCCCCCGGAAATTAGTTCGTTAATGCCGGATTGGTGGAAGATTTTCAAGGATCTAAGGCATAAATTTCGTCTTAATTGCCGGCCACCCACTCCATCTAGCCTCACTTCTACCGTCTTTTCATGAACAGTGACTTTAACGGTCACTTTCCAGCCAAACTGCATGATTTCTCCATGGGTAGTGTAGCTCCCTCTGTGTTGTCACAAACCTAGGGACACATCGTTGCTTTGTATTATCTTCTAATTGCGCAACTCCCCAACTTCGGCACTGTAGTTTATAGTCACGTGCCTCCTTTTAGCTAATTGGATGGCTAAGATTGTGCTACTTTCATTTAGTCACATGGCCAGACTGCCAGTGTATGGCTTCAAGTGACTGCCATTCACCTTTCCTGGGAAGGGTTCTCCATTTAACATTACCAACTTTACTGCTCCTCCATCGGTAATCTTCTTAATAACATAAGGCCCTAACGAGTGCATCTTGAATTTTGTGGGGAATTTATCAAACTTACTATCATATGAAAAAACCAGATGATTTACCTTAGATGTGCACAACTTGATGTGTCAATCATGCCATGCCTTTTCACACTGATTTTGGACCTACTGGTGAAATCTAGCCAAGAATCTTTCTTCTTCGAGTTCATCGAGCTACGCAAGCCTCTCTTCTAGGGATCCGTGATCCGTCATACCTGTGAGCATTGTTATGTGAAAACTAGGCATGATGTATTCCATAGGCATTATGGCTTCCATAGCATTGACAACCCTAAAAGGGGTTTGTCCCGTCAACTAAGATCTTGCATGTCATTCGATAAGGCCACAATACTGCAGGTATGCATAGGTCCCAATCACTTCTCTGAGCATTGCAAACCTTGGTCAGCATGTTTTCAAGCACTTTGTTGAACGCCTCCACTGTCCCGTTAGCCTGTGGGTGATAAGGTGTGTTCTTCTGGTGATATACCTAAAATTCCTCTGTTAGTGTATTGATCGTCTCATTCAGGAAGTGCATACCACGATCACTCTTCAAGATCCTTGGATATCCAAATTGCATCAGTACATTTTCAAATAGGAACTTTGTGGCCATCACGCCCATGCAATCCTTCACCAGCTACACTTCTGCCCAACGAGTCAAATACTCCATCGCAGTGATAATGTACCTTGCTATTGTCTTCCCTTGTGGCTGAATGGGTCCTACAAAATCTATTGGCCTCTTCTTGAAGGGTTGCAATGTCATTTGTGGATTCAATGGAATTTCATATCTTCATGATGGCCTGCTTGTTCTTTGACATACATCACACACCTTGCAATATGCTTTTCATTCCTGATGAAGGGTTGGCCACCACAACCCTGCATCTAGAATCTTTTGCGTGGTTTCTCTCCCTGCATAATGTCCTCCCTTAGTTCCCCCAAGAGAGTCCACAAGGATGATGCTTCATTTGAACTCAAGTACATATCGTTGCAATATCTCATCATTCCCTAGCTTGTATAGAGTCCCAGGAATGACAGAGAAGTCTACCACTAATTCCTTCTTTTGCTGGACTGAGTATCCTTCTGGTGTAGTTCCTATTGTTAGGAACTATATTATATCCTCAAAATGACCATTTGCGACATGCACTGCAAATAACTACACGTCAGGAAATCCTTCTTCCAAGTTACTAGGTTCCTCCCCTGTTTCGATGTGTGACAGGTGGTTTGGTCCCACATTCAATTGTTCAAGATTCACAAAACCTTCAAAATCGTACTCTTGGAACAATAAGATCCATCTATATATTCGCCCCCCCAACACAGGCTTATTGACCAGGTACTTCAGTGTGAAATGTTCTGTATACATCTTAAAATGGCCTCCTAGCAAGTAGTGCCGGAACTTCTGGAGCGCATACACCATAGCTAGCCCTTTGCATTCAGTGGTAGAATAGTTCTCCTCTATTTGGATCATTTGTGGCTTGTGAATGTGATAGGATGGTCCAAGCCTTCTCCATCATCCTATTTTAGTATTGCCCCCAATGCTATACATGGCGCGTCGACATGTACATTAAACTCTTTCTTCTGATTCGGGAAGACTAGAATTGGCATGGTAACCATATTTTCTTTCAATATATCCAAGCTTTTCTTACAATCATTGTTCCAGTAGAACATGACATCCTTCTTCAACAATTTTTTCCATCGGTGCAATGATCTTGTCATAGCTTTTGATAAACTTTCTATAACATCCAGTATGTCCCACAGTTGCGTGCAACTGTTTCACACTCAGTTCTTCCAATTTTAGTATCACCGCAATCTTCACGGGGTCTACCATCAATCCTTGTTTGAAAACCACATGCCCCAATAGGTTCCCAAAAGGAACACAAAATAGACACTTCTTGAGATTGAGCGCGATCTAGTATCTTTGACATGTATCCAGCATCAAGCGCAAGCTTACTACGTGGTGCTTAACCAACCCAAATACAGACTAGTTATCAAAATATACCTCCAGGAACTTATGAATAAATTCCTTGAATGTCGTAACAACCATGTGTGAAAAGATTGCAGGTGCATTCTTCAATACAATTGGAATTATAATCTATAGAAAATAACCGCACTCAGTTCGCGAAGGTTGTCTTGCTCCTATCCTCAAGCATGATTTTGATTTTTTGTTACCCAGAGAACCCATCAGTAGAGATATATGCTTCCTGGCCACCCACATTGTCCAACACTTCATTCGTGAATGGAGTCGGGAAAGGATCATGCACACAGGCATCATTCCATTTTCTAAGATCCACGCATATCCTTATCTCATCCTTTTGCTTCTTCTCTTACACCACCATTGGGCTTACCCAGTCAGATTCTTTCATAGGCTCAATGATGCCTGCTGCTAGCATCTTTTCTAGCTCTAAGTGGACCTTTTCCTTGTATTTCAGATTGAGGCGGTAAGGCCTCTACTTAACTAGCTTTGCATCAGCCTTTAACATGATCTTCATCACTCCCAGGTCTCCGATTATTCCTTTTAGATCTGTAAACTTGGTAGGGAATAAGTCCTAGTATTCGCGAAGCAATTCAACAACCTTATCCACCATTGTGTCATCCATGTAGCCTCTAATCTTCATGAATTTGGGTTCTACCTCCGTACCAATGTTCACTTGTTTTGTTTTCACTAGCACGGTTATATCAGGGTTATCAATCTATGGTCCTTGAACCTTGTGGTGGCCCTCTGTTTCTGGAATTTTAATCTTCCGTAGATCCTCGTCCTCTACTTTAGTAGTTACATTATAACATTTGAGCATGTGACTCAGCTGAGTAGCCCATTTAGGCTGAATTAGGTCTAAAGGATCCTACGGTATCCTAAAGATGGATGCTTTCACCTCTTTTAGCGCTTCATCAATACTATCAAACCCATCCTCAAAACTGAATCTGATCATGAATCCTTTGCACAGGATATCCCATTCACCTATCCCATGGCAAATCTCTATTTCTATATACCAATTCATTGGTATAACATCCAAGGTATGACAAAACAGGTGCACCCACTCAGGTTGGGGCTTTTCTCCATAAGCCTGCATCTATTTGGCTAGATGCACACGTGGATAATTCTACCCATTGTACTTATCTATTAGTCGCATCTTAGGCTTCCAAAATTGTGTTCTCATCATCTTCCTACATTCACGCCAATCATCAAAACTTCCCTTGTGTGTACCCCACCATCTTGCGGACGTAGCATGCAGTGCCTAGTCGAAGGCCTGGAAGCATTGCTTTTCTGGTACCTCTCTTTCAAATGCATCCAAAAATATATCTACCTCATTCAGACCATCATGAATAGGTATATTTATTACCTCTAACGACACATAGCGTAGCGACAAGGTCATCATGTTGCAATTCAACATAGTTACTTCATGTAACTGGTTCTTTCAGCATTATAATTCTTCATCGGACTCTGAAGCACAGGAACTCTCGTGATCCCACCTATTATGTCCATCTGTGGTGGGATTCACCCAGTCTTGGTCTTGTGTTGTTATCTTATAGATATAGTCCATGTCGTCATCACTCTCATAGTCATGGACAGGTTCAGTATAGCACGATCCTTCAGTAGGATCCAGGGGTACTATTACGCACAACGATTTATTCCCAAAGATCATCTATCACTTCTTCAGATTGATTACCCTATTCATATCAGTAGCCCAGTCAATTCCCATGGGTGCAGGATATGGATTGTTGTCATCCACTATCTCTATTACTTCAAAATCATCCAGCGTGCTCACTCCCTCAAGATCGACGGTCACCCCTTGCAATCGCCCCATGGGGATGATTTTATGTTGATTTGCCATCCTTAGCTTAATCAGATACCATTGCAATGCGGGTCTCCCCATTTTCTCCCAAGTCTACTTTGGTAGGACATTCGTATATGACCTTAGGTCCATAATGACCTGATCCATTTCATACTCTCCTATTTGTGCGGTCAGTCTCATCTCCCGTCACGTCCTTGTTTTATGATTTCCAATCTTTCATACTAAACACGGCTCACCTAGCACAGTTCCACCTCATCTATTGATGATTTCTTGGAACCCTTTCACAAATCTACTATCATGCAATAACTTCATATAGGTTTCCAGTAAAGTTGTGAGCATAGAGGTATCAATCTCTGGCTCAAGCTTATCCTTGCTTCTTGAGGTGGAGGCCTTAGTGAAGCTCTTCTCAGCTTCCATGAAGGTTTCACGAGAAGACTCCAAATTAAACTCAGCCTCTTTTGCTGGGGCTTTACAAACCATGTATTGTATTCTAGTTGTTTCCCCTTGTCATCCCCCATCGCGATTCCTCTTATGAGTACTATATTTATATTTGGATCTTCCTCGCATGGCTCAAATCTCATCATCTACAGGTTCTTAGTTGGCAGAGATGGTAGCACCCTTTTTTGACGTATCGTAGCTATTAGCGTAGGACAATATTTTGTTTCATGATCAAACAGTGTGCAATACTTGCATGACAGACGCATTGGATTATTGCAATTTCGGGCATAGTGTCCTCGTCCTCCGTAATTGTAGAAAATCAACTATCCTCAAGCTCTACCAGGTCCTCCTCTGCCTCTACCTTTTCTGTGCCCTAGAAATCCTATCCGCACCATCCCTGCATTATGGTCAAGGTGCCGTGTTTTGGCCTGAACCCTATATGGGGGAGTTCTATCCATCAATAATTCATACCTCCTTCAAGTATGCTCATCATGTCCTACCGACCTGCAAAAGTTGCAGAACAACTATTGTGGTGCTTACACATACTTTTGTAGCAAGTGACAGTTATCTGTGGCATGTTTTTTGGCTACCTTACAGATAGCGTACCATAAGACATGCCCCGCACTAGGTCCTATTTGAGTTTCCAGCCTTAAAGGCTTCAGTCCTCCTCCTGTAATGTAAGTTGTAAAGATTAGGCAATGGGCTTTGTCATGACCTTGACTCTTGCATTTCAAGCACCATAGCTCCTCATGTACCTCTAGCTAAACCATCATGTCCTGCTTCAGACTTTGCATTTCAAGTCATAGATTCTTCAGCTGTGTAGGATCTGCTGAACTCCTAGATTAGGATCTTGTATTAGAGTCTCATGTAGTCTCATGACAATCTCCAAGGCCTCTGTTTGAGTTGTTATCTTTTGCTACGACAACGCACTTCTTATGTGTGGTAGTAATGAAGCCATAAAGCACTTGCGATGTTGTCCATCTGTCAAATTCATGTTGGCTTCACGGATTGTACACTTCAGGCTCTGATCTAGTTCCCAAGGTGTATCACCTACTTTCATCGCGATCTCTTTGAATCCCAAAATTGACTGCGCCTTAGATTTAGGCCTACTAAATTCCCTATTTAGTGCTACCTAGATGTCTACTACTCCAGAATTCGGGTTATTGTTAGAGTGCTTAATATATTAGGTTAGCGCGCGATCTTGTAGAGAACTAACTAGTGTCACCTTCTTTATATGATCAACTGTAACACCTTGAGATTCACATACAACCCTCACAAGGAACCAGAATTTGTCGAGTCCTCATTTCCCAGGCCTTTGAACAAAGGAAAATTCATTGTATTTGCCATACTGAACCATAGTGAAGGTGGAGGTGGTATGGGTGAAGTTGGAGGTGATGGTGGTGATGTCGGAAGTGGTGTGGGTGGAGGTGGTATTCGCGAGAATATTTGTCTTATTAAATAAATAACACTTTGTGGAGAAACCTTTGGTATCCCTTCTTTGTCTCTTAGCGGAGGTGAAATCAAGGGGCTATACTCCAGACCCTTTTTTTCCTTCATTCCTATAATTTTTTCCACTTCACATAGTCCCAAACATCAAGGTAGTTGTATAACACGTCTTTCGTACAATAGCATTTTAGTTCAAGTATTCAAAGATTTCACGTAGTTACTTTGCGGTTCGTTGAAAAAGCATCGCTCTGCATCACTATAGTTGACTGAGGTGTCAACCGTGAATTTAGTCACAAATCCTCCTATGATGTGATCGAGCTAGTGATCGACAGCATGAGAAATATTATCCTCTGATGCTTCCAACCTTCGCACTAGCTCTAGGGTCCACACAATAGGACCATCAAGTTTCCACCTTCCTTGGCTATCTTCTAGCTTCGCGATCCACTCGTACATCTCAATAGGGAAAGAGCAGAAAAATATCTTATGGATCTCTGTATATTGATATCGGTCCAACCACTGTTCCTTTGTCAGTCGAGGCTTTCTATTCTCCTCTGCCACGAATTCCTGGATCTTTCTTTCCAACCAATCTCCAATCTATTTCTTATTTGGATTCAAGTGATATGACATCACACATCTCTTATACAGATTCTAGACCTGGAAACGGAACCATTTGTTGGCTTGAGGGTGCCTAACCTAGGTTCAACATTCAGTAGCTAAACAAATCACTACACTAGTGCCCCTTTTGGCATTAGCCTGCGGAGCGCAGACCAAAGTCTCACCCAAATCAGTATGGAGGGATGCTAGAACCACGTTTCTGCACCCTACGATGGTTGCAATGTCGTTTGATCTCTTTTATCCCTGCCTTCACGCAGGTGATCTCGCTCTAGGGCTTGTAAGAAAAACTCTTTATTCTAGATATCAATATCTTCGCGAAAGTATATGATCAACCCTTGTGCAGCCCTAACCTAGGGCTTAGGTACTTTCACACTATTGTGGCAGTGCATTGTGCATATTCCTCAATTATCCTAAGTGAATTGTTTATTTCATCGAATACTTTAAGTTTATCACTGCATAATCGAATATTCGTAATTGCATTAATTATTCAATGTAACTGTATTCATTCATGCACCATAGAAGCATAATAAAGCAAATTTATACACAAAATATCAAAACCCATAGATAGAACAAATACACAGAAATTATAGAATAACTCCTTTTATTAATATATTGCAAGGATTACAAACTTTGTTCACCCTGCACACACAACTGCAGGGGTATGCGCACTCAGCTGCGGACTTCTACCCTATGCCTCTACACACTCAGTTGGAGAGCCTCTACCTATGCTACAACCCAATACTTAGACTTCTTTCTCTAAAGCTATGACTCTCTTACATGTTCCATCCTACTAACTACTTAGATTTTAGCTCTTTTTATACAATCCCATGATTCGCGGACCATGGGTAGATCTCTTAGAGCTGAATTTACTTTACAAAACTAAGGGCGAACTACCGTTTGTGACACATAATATCTTTGTGCTCCGCGACCGTAAAATGTAGAGATTTTACAATAATATTACAAAAACTTGACTTAAACATCGGCTTTTAGCCCCAAAACTTCCCTTGGGGAATGCCACTCCCAATAATGTGCAACAAGCGAAGATTGGTGCATGAACGGATCTAACACATGTAAAGCAAGGACAGTGTGCCCATTCAAAACATATGAAAGCATGTAGCTTGGAAGGGAACACACGAGCAAATATGCATCACAAACTGCAAAGAAAGTAAGATAATAATCTAAAGTGATGGTTAAACCAACAACACATCTCAGTAAGATTCATACATACTTATACAGATAAATTCCATACATGCACGCACAAGAAAACAATACATATATCATTCGAGTAACCAAGATAGCTGAAATACAATAACAACATATGCATGAAACGTGTTGGCTCTATTATATTAAGAAGTAAAATTTACAATCGTACAATACAACGATGAGCAACCACTAGTCCCAATAGAAAAAAGTTACAATTACTACTTCCTGCTCCTCTAAAGAGATGTGCTAGCTCTCCACTCTAGAGAAGTTAAGGCTCATTAAAATACTATGAATATTTCTCTAAGATACTCCTATCGGAAGCTTGGCTCACCAAAAGCCTATACAATTAGTTATGGGGTACTATAAATAGCAAAGGGTGGGGTGACCCTTGACATTCCCCTTTGTGACTGTTCACCTACCCTCATGACTCTTCAACTACTCTATGACTGTTACATTCAACTATCGACGCTTGGAATTCCACTTTAGAAGATGTTACATACAATTTGCACATGTACCCATGTGAGACAAAATGGCTTGAGCAAGCCGAGGAAGACATCACTAAGACTCGTACAACTGTGGGAAGTCTAGATCTTTGACATCCTCATGATAGTTGATAGTGGCGAAATAATGCCAAGATTGGTTGTGTGTGATGGTGTCCACGGGCCCAATGGTGACATCCTACTATAAGTGAACTCTTGCCTTGCATCTGGGTACACTGATATGGATCCTTTGTCCAACTCCTCTAATAACATTGCATCATCATCTTGGGTGTAGCTGGATCAACAACATATAGATGCATAGTGTATGTATTGATCTCGACATGTGTGCTAGTGAACATGCACATTAACTTGTCAAAATACATGTTCAACTCTAGTCAGAATTGCTTCTTGTTTTTGCCTTAATGAGTGTGCCAAATGGGTGGGATCACATGCATGCACAAAATGACATCCATGCTCCTAAACACCCTTGCATGCGATTGACGACACTGCTCACCTTGTCTGCTCCATGCCAGTTGCTGGGATGGGTATATAACCTGTATGGATGCAGTTTCATCCATCCGTGCATGCTACACCTCCTCTTGTACCTATTCGTGCTACAACTTCTTCACTCCTCTATGCAGCTCGTGTTCTTCCTTGAGTTGTCGCTTCAGCACCTATAACTCCTTCTTTATTTCTTTCTTTGACTTCGCATGATCCTCTTTTCAAGTTGTCACCTCATAGCCTCAGTCTCCAAAGCTCCTTTCATCATAATTGGATCTTCTTGAACTTGTAGCTTTATACCGCCTTTGTGCTATCAACAACCTTCCTCTTGTATTTGTCACATGCAGGTGTGCTACCTTATACTATTGTTGATGGTTCTGCTTGCTGTGATGCCACTACCACTTCATCTTGATATCCTTGTCCATGAAAAACTTGACGTCTTCATAGATAAGCAAGTTCATAGACACTTAATTGACTGCATCCCCAGTTACACTCTCAACGATGTCTTTGAATCTACTCTCTTGGAAGGCATTGTACCTGTGCTGTTGAGAGGTAGATGAACACCTGTGATACCAGCAGACATAGCAACACTCATGGAAAACAATCTATCAGTTGAAAACCAAAACAAAAAGGAGGACTAACATGCAACATACATGTGTCACAATATGTGATGATTTCACAATTTTCACCATTAGGCTAGGAGACTGACTATGAAAACCGTGCAAGGAACAGTCTGGGATGTTGGGAGGTTGACTGACTACTGGAACTGTAGAATGCATAAGCCAACCTGGCCTGCTGAGGACTGAAAATACACAATGCACAATTTTAGTCAGTCGTGACATCTAGACCAACAAAATGCATTGCGTAGTTTCTGGGGAGAGGGAGGCACTGCCTTCGAGAATTGCACAATGCAAGCCTAGATGTTAGTGTTGGGCCAAACTTGTGCAAATTTTGGAGGGAAGGCAGATCATTCACTTCCAGAAATGTGCAATTCTATCTAGTCAAGGCAAGGTCCGAGCTAAGGCAGGACATACCTGACGATGGGAGACTAAAAACATGAGAAGTATGAATGCATGGTGATACTAAGTGTAAATAAAAGTGAATGATCATGCATGCAAATAGTAAGTGCAGGATTCAAAAAATGGGAAATCATGCATGGGTGTGAAGAGGGTCGCTACAACGATGACTACTGGTGCAGAAAAGAGTGTCATGCATGAGAAAACAGTGAGATGCAAACAAAAAATGAAATGGTTCTTTTACAAGATAACATACATTAAAACAACAACAAGTACTCATTGAAATCAAGAAGACATCATTTACAGAAAGCAAAACAAAAAATGTGACAGAAATGCAACACAAGACATGAGAAGTTGAATTACACTGAAACAACTAAATTGAAAGTGTCGAAGACTCTTGGATGCGATATGGGATGTCAGAGATCTAAGGTTGATCTGATGAATGAGTTATGTAGTGTCTGGTTCATAAGTTTTTGATAAGATCAAAGTTATCATGTGCATGCCACCAATCTAGGAAAATGTGACAGTTGGCTAGAGGTTTCTAAAATTATCTTTGAATGTAACCTATTTTTGCTAAAAATAGACCCCTATATCTAGGGATGCCTTTTGAATGCTGCCTTTTGCTATTTCGAGAAGAGGAATCCATGCATACAAATTAGTTTTGCTTGGTCTCGGAGGGAACTGGTCAACCTAAAAGCACATGCAACAACGTTCTTGACTGAGGGAGGGATTTTCGCAATTTATGAGAGGAACTAGGTTGGTTGTCCCATAGGGATTACACAATTTTTGGGAGTATCAGGTGACTGCTATCAATAATATCACAATTGTTGGGTTGAGCTGAAGTGTTGGGCCAGATTATGCAATTTTCCCAAGGAAGACTATCTGACTGTATTGTACAATTTCTGAGCCCAGTAGATTTGCACAATTTCTGGAGGGAAGGTTGGTTCCCCTCTAGAATTTCACAATTTTCTGAGGGAGCTACTCAGCCAAAAAATTTCCCAAGTTCAAAATGGAAACCTATGAGGGGACAGAAGCAAACTAATATGCACAGGTTGGCAAGGTGATGAAAAACCAATGAAGCCTATGTACTTGGCAGTGCAAGACATGTTGCTAGGATGGTTTGTAGGGACACTCCAAAACGAAGCTAATAAAAATTTTGGAGGGTGGTTGTAGCCGCTACAACATGTTCAATGTCCTTTATGGAGTTCTCCCTTTCCATCTCTAGTAACTTCAGATTTTATTTATATTTCGATTATGTAATTGAATTTTTGTTTTCTATACATGTCAATTTGATAAAAATGTATCTAAATTTGCAGGATCCTACTTCAAAATCAAGTTCAAATGCATAAAATATTCCACCAGTTAAAAAATGTCAGAAACTCTTATGAGGAGAAACATACTACAAGAAGTTATTAGATGACAATGGAAAATCACTTTACTATGTCAATTGTAACATGCCATCTTCTAGATGCAATCCTAGGTCAGCAATGGTAAGAATTATTTGGTATAATGTAATTTCAACAAACCAAATACATTGTGCTTACTAATATCATTGATGTGCTAATGTTTAATATTTTTTGAAATTATTATTCTAGTGATGATGAGAGAAGGCTACATTAAGAGCATAACTTAGAGAGGAAGCATACTAAGAATAGTTGAATCAACCACCTATTTACTTCCCACTACATCCAAATTCACCAATTAGGAATGACTATAACAATAGTAATTCATCATCATAGTTCGGTAATGGAGGCAATCAAATAGAGGCTGGTATGGGTGACTACTTACGAGATACAGCTGCCATTGAGACAAACTTGTTAGATGCATTCTAGAAAGATGAACTAGGGGATGATGCTCATATCATTGATACCTTATTTGAAAGCCTAAAATATGCTTCCACCACCCCTCTCTTTGGACCTAGAAGCTAGTCAAAGTCTATCGAGCTAGAGACAACAATGTTATTATAAAAATTTCTTGCTTAAGTTTTTTAAACTTAACAATAGATTGAATTTTATTGATAAACTTAAAAGAATATTTTTATATATTTTAAAATAAATATGATGATAATGATTACGGATTGGATTTTCTTATTTATTAATTTAAACATTAGAAATTTAAAAAATAATTATAACTAAAAATAAAAAAATACTTATTAATTTAAAAACATATTTTAAAATAATAATCTATAATAATAAATATATATTTTTAGTGATTTCCACAAAGTTATTATTATAAATAGACTTTAATTTATTAAATTTACAAATCAAATTATGTAATGTTATTTTTTAAAATCCAATACTTTATGAACCATTTTTATTATTAAAGTGATTTTATAACCAATCAATATATATTTTATTTTATTTAAATATTTGAAAATTTTTATTTAATGATTACATGTGCAATATACGTTTTGAAAATTAATTGCTATTAGGTCCCTATAATACTAGTGAATTCCCCCATTACTATTTTCTTGTAGCCCTTATTTTTATTCTTGTGCTCATGTTGTCCACATATAATTTTTATTGTGCCCCATAGAATCCCACAATTGTTATTGTTTTGCCCTTACATTATTATTGTTATGTTGATTCTGATTATATTGTGACCCCTTAGACTCTTATATATAGAAAGTAGGTTTTTTCATTTGAATCATCAAAGAATTATCCATTTTTGTAATGTAAAGGAGGTTGCCCCCTTGAAGAGACTGACTTTGAAGTCATTTATCTATCTTTTCTATCTTTTTGTGAGCTAATTGCATAACATTTGGTATGAGAGCTTTGGATTCTAGGGTTTCACTGCTTCAAATAGGCCCTAGTGGAATTTTCCTTATAAAATTTTTCTACGAAGCTTAAGAAGCTAAAAAACAAACCCATTTGGAAAGAAATCGTGATGAACGCCATGTCCGAATTTCATATCTTTACTCACTATATGTTCGGAGATATGATCCAAGTAAGTTAGGATTTTTGCAAGCTCCTAAATTCCATCGCAAATAGGTGACCATGGAAAACCGTCATAACTTTCTATCTGAGAATCATATTTGAATTTCATAAAACTTTAAAGAAAGAGGATGAACTGTAGTTTGTCAAGTATCGTTTTCATGTCCGAAGGGAAAAACCATGACAAGTTACATGTCGTACAAGTTTGTTGTATGGAACAAGTATATAATCAGGTCATTGTGGGAGATTGGGCATAATGATTTCTTGAAGAATCAAATCTTGATCATACTTGTGGGTTTCGAAGGAGGTCTCATAACGATAACACAATATGACATTTGAGACCTTGGAGATCCACCATTACATAGATACAACGGATTCAATATCAAGATCCTACAAATAAAAAAAGGTGTGTATTTTTTTTTTAATTTGCATAAGTTTTGTTTGAAAAAATAGTTTTTAGTGATTCAAAAGGCATAGTGAAGCATAATACTCATTAATTTATGCCCCAAAGAAAGAAAATGGAGAAAACTAGTAAGAAACCTAAAATTTCTACTATGATGCATGAAGAAGAAGAAGAGATGCAACATGATATATCGAAATTATGAGACCAAGCGCAACAATTTTTGTTCTCACAAAGAGTAACCAAAAATTAAATGGAGGCTAAGATGGATGGTTTGAAGAATAGCTTAAAATCAGACATGGAAGGATTGAAGAATGGTAGAAATCTAATATGGATGCCATGAAAGCTAATGTGGTTGACATGAAAGATAATATTGAATATTTTAAGAATGATTTAAAAGCAGAGATGTAAGGTTTTAAGGAAGGTTTGACAAGGTTGCTACAAGAAATGCTTCCAAAGGTGAAAGGGTATTAGATGAAACTCATGATGAGAACAAAAGAATTGTTATTCATGATTTCATAGAATCTAAAATTGGATCGTAGACCCACCATGTTCCAAAGATCGATATGTGGAATTTTGAGGGCAAGGATCCTATAACATGGATACTACAGATGGAGAAATATTTTTATCTCCATACTGTGAAAAACACACAAAAGTTATGCGTTGAAACTTTATATTTGGAACCCAATCAATTTATATGGTATCGATGGCTTTGATATCATAAAAAATTTGTCACTTGGTGAATTTTTATAGAGGAAATGATGGCACATTATGAGGATATAAAGAGAAACACCTTCTTAAGTCAATTGATAAATCTCAAACAAAACGTTTCAATGGTGGAACACATTGAGGACTTCCAAAAAGTTCATATAATGATAAATGATATTCTAGAGGAGCATAGGATTGATGTGTTTATAGGGACCTTAAAGGATAACATCTAACATAAGGTTCACCTTTGGGAACTTGATTCATTGGAAAAGGCATTCAGGTTGGCAAGAAAAATTGAAAGCAAAATTATGGCAATAAGGAAGCCTTCCACTCACAACTATAAATATGGAAGTCTTGCTGCCCCTAGCCTTCCACAACCTACAAGGTTTATGCTACAACAATTGGAAGAAAAAATAGCAAAAGGGATTTGTTATAGTTGTGATAGAAAATACACTAAAGGTCATAAGTGTGCTGAGAAGAAATTATTTTACATAGATTTTGAAGAGGAGGAAGAAAAGGAACAATAAATGTCAAAAGAAGAGAATATACACCATGAACCAACCCTAGGTAAAGAAGAAATAAATCATACCATATCTTGTAATTCATTGGGTGGAATTACCACTCCTCAAACTCTGAATATAGAAGGGTATATCAAGAAGAAAAAGGTAATAGTGTTGAATGATTCGACTAGTACCCATAATTTTATTCATTGTAGGATAGCCAAAGAATTGAATTGCTTCCTATATCTAGCACCAGAATCTCAAGTGATGGTTGAAAATGGAGGAACAATAAATATCTCTGGAAAGTGCCATAATATCAGGTTATCCATGGGAGAATATGTATTGAATAGTCCAATGATTTCCATTCAAATGGGTGGTGCTGATGTTATACTAGGAGTTCAATGGCTGCAATCTTTGGGTACAATAGCTTTTAATTTTCAAGAAATTTTCTTGAATTATTTATGGGAAGGAAAAGAAGTTGAATTAAGGGGTATCATAGGGAAACTAGGAAAGATAATAAACTCTAATGACATGACAAAGCTTCTAAAGAAAGAATAATGGGGCATAATTTCACAATAATGTTCATTAGAGGTTCCCACATTGAAATCGTCTATTTCTCGAGATCTCCAAAAGGCCTTTGACAATAATTCCAAGGTATTTGAGACTCCCAAAGGCCTCCCACCTATTCATTATCATTACCATTCTATTCATTTGATTCCAAGAAGTATTTCTCCAAACATCAAGCCTTACCCATATCCCTATGCCCAAAAGTGTGAAATTGAATGTATGGTTGTAGAAATGCTAGAGGCTAGTATAACTCAACCTAGTCAAAGTTATTTCTCTGCTCCAGTAGTATTGGTGCATTAGAAGAATGGATCATGGCATATATTTTTAGATTATAGGGAGCTCAACAAGATCACTATTGAAGATAAATTTCCCATTCCAGTCATTGATGAATTATTCGATGAATTACATCGAGAAATTTACTTCACCAAGTTGGATCTTCGCTCAGGATATCATCAAATCAAAATGAAGACTGAAGACATTCCAAAAACAACGTTTAGAACTCATGATGGTCATTATGAATTCTCAGTCATTCCTTTTGGCCTTATCAATGCACCTTCTACAATGTCAAGGTTTGATGAATTCCATTTTCAAACCCTTCCTTAGAAAATTTGTGTTAGTCTTCTTTGATGATATACTAATCTACAACAAGTTTCGGAAGGATCATGTTCAACATGTTGACCAGGTGCTCAAAATATTGGAGGAGAAACAATTATATGCAAAAACCTCCAAATGTTTCTTTGGAGTACATGAGGTGGAATATTTGTGTGATATTGTATCTCATGAAGGTGTTAAGGTAGACCCTAGAAAAATTAAAGCCATTAAGGAATGGAAAATTCCCACATACATAAAGAATGTGCAAGGATTTCTGGGGTTAATAGTGTATTATCACAAGTTTGTTAAGAATTATGGGAGAATAACAACACCTCTAACAACATTACTGAAGAAACATGCATTTTCTTGGACTCTAGAAGCAATGATGGCCTTTGAACATCTTAAAGAGGCAATGTGCCAAGCACTGGTATTAGCTACGCCAGAATTCACAAAAGCCTTTATTGTGGAATGTGATTCCTTAGGAAATGGAATTGGTGTTGTTTTAATGCAATAAGGAAGACAGATTACTTTTGAAAGTTGTCCAATCAAATGAAAGTATTTATATAAAGCTATTTATGAGAAGGAAATGTTGGAAATGCTGCGTGCACTTAAGAAATGATGACCTTACGTGATGGGAAGAAACTTCAAGGTAAAAATGAAACATGACAGTCTTAAATACCTTTTAGAACAAATATTATTTTAAGAAGAGCAATAAAAATGGGTCAGAAAGATGTTGGATTATGACTTTGAAGCCATCTACAAAAAAGGGAAGAAAAGTGTTGTTGCAGATGCACTCTCAAGAAAGGATGAGGATGTGAAAGCATTATTTTGTGCCATTTCTATTATCCAACCAGTTTGGATAAACGAAGAAAGCCATGAATGGAAGAATGACGAAGAAGTGTGGGAACTCATTCAAAATTTGCGACAATATCCCAGTACATTTGATACATTTAGCTGGAACAATGATTCATTATGGTACAAATATCGCTTATACCTATGTACAAATTCCCAACTCAAACAAAAGATTCTTCTCAAATTGCACACCTCTCCGTTAGGAGGGCAATTAGGATTTTTAAAAACTTACCACAGGGTTAAGAACAATTTTTTTTTTGGATGGCCTTAAATATGATATTCAAAAGTTTGTGGCAGAATTTTTAGTTTTCCAACAAAGTAAAGTTGAAAAAGTAATACCTCGGGTCTGTTACAAACTTTATCCATTTCAAGTCAAAGTTGGGAGGAGGTTTCAATGGATTTTATCACATGTTTGCCCAAGTCTAAAGGGAAGAGTGTCATCATGGTTGTAGTTTATAAAATTACCAAGTATGCACACTTTTGTGCATTATCTCATCCATTTAAAGCTAGTATAGTTTCGATTGCATTTATGGAAACAATACAAAAGCTACATGGAAAACCAAAAATTATTGTTGGTGACAATGACCCCATTTTCACTGAAAATTTTTGGATGAAATTATTGTCTTGTTTGGGTACTTAGTTAGTTCATATCTCATATTATCATCCTCAATTTCATGGGCAAACTAAGATAGTAAACAAATGTTTAGAAGGATATCTCCGTTTCTTTGTAATTGATAAACAAACGTAATGGGTCAAGTGGTTGCCTCTGGATGAATGGTGGTATAACACTTGCTTCCATACTGCAACACAAATGACCCCATTTATGGAACTTTATGGATATCATCCACCTTCCATCACATCATATTTAAGAGAAAATTCTAAGGTTCAGGGAGCGGAAGGTCACATTTACCATTAACAACAAATTCTCCAACTCTTAAAGGAAAACCTCACTTTGGCACAAAATAGAATGAAACAATAGGTAGATCAACATCATAGCGAAAGAAGCTTTGATGTAGGTGACTCGGTATTTCTACGAATACAAACATATAAACAAATATCCCTCAGGCAAGCTAAGAAGGACAATAAATTATCACCAAAGTATTATGGTCCATAGAAGGTGTTGCAAATGATTGGTACTATGGCATACAGATTGGAGCTTCCGACATCTTCCTCAGTGCACCTAGTTTTCCATGTTTCATGCTTAAAGAAGGTTATAGGTGACAAGCTCCCAGTTCAAACAATATTTCTAGAACTTGATGAGGAAGGAAAAATAATATTGGAACCTGAAGAATTCAAAGAGACAAGAACTCGACAACTACGAAATCGATCAATTTCAGAATATCTCATAAAGTGAAAGAACTTACCCGTTGAAGATTCCACATGGGAGGATGAGAATTTTATACAGAAGCATCCATAACTACTCAAGCATTGAGGAGATGAATTTTTTGATGGAGAGGGGCATGTTACATCCCTATAATACTAGTGTATTCCCCCATTATTATTTTCATTGTAGCCCGTTTTTTATTATTGTGCCCATTTTGTCCCCATATTGTTATTATTGTGCCCCATAGAAGCCCACTATTGCTATTGTTGTTCCCTTACATTATTAATGTTATGTCGTCTCTGATTATATTGTGATCCCTTAGACTCCTATATATAGAAAGGAGGTTTTCTCATTTGATTCATCGAAGAATTATTCATTTGTGTAATGTAAAGGAGGTTTCCCCCTCGAAGAGGATGATTTTGAAGTCGTTGATCTATATTTTCTATCTTTTTGTGAGCTGGTTGCATAGAAATTGAAAATATTAGTTAGATATTGTCTAACTCGTGTATTATAACTATAGGTCATAACTTTCTAATTTATATTGTTGACTCTTAATAGAAAGGTAGTTTTGTTTAGAGGTTTGTATAATTTAATTATGTTTAAAATTGATTTTTTTGTAGTGGCTATTTTGTACAAATGTTTTATAAAAAATTATTTATTATTTATTTAATTATTGGTTTCTATAGCTAGGGAATATGTTGCTTTTAGCCCTTTTTGAATAATAATTTAATTAGAATGAATATGTAAGAAACTATCTATGCAATAGAAAAATATTTATGGTAATTTTAAAATTATAGTTTCTACCATATTAAACATTGTAATTTATACAAAATATCTTTGCATTTTTTTAAAGTAATTCGTTTTACATGCAATTTCAGATATAAAATTTTGATATAAGTTAACCAATACATAATTTATAACAAATATCATTTCATAAAAATAAACATCATGATGATAACCATCTAACAAAAATAAAAAACATCTCAAATACACATTCAAATCTGCTAACATCATCTAATTATATACTCCTCTAGCACATATAAATGTCATTAGTAAGCACAAAAATCTAATAATGTAACAGGGCATCATCGTCGCGATTACATCTAATGAAACAAAACCATTGTCTAACATCATCACCACACACATCCTCAAATATAAATTTTGTGTCAAATAACTGCTATAAGATACAAATCTATTTGCAAGCACATTGAATGAACATATTTAACATGACCTAACAATATACACATCAACATTGTTAGGGTCCTATAATATAGGTAATCTAAGTCTGTATGTCCAGTTATTTATTTTTGGAATATGCTTGTAAAGCTTAGCCTCTAAATTCATGATGTATTATAGTCTAAATTATTTTTGTAGTAAGGTCTAAAAATTTCTCAAGTCATTGTAAATATGTGTGTCAAAAGGGGTCTATTAGTCTTGATTTGAGTTATAAGGTCCTTAAGGGGTCGTCAGTGAGTTGTCATGGGCACTTTATCATGAGTGAATGTTGGCACTAATGTCAACTAGACTAGCAATACTGTGTGTTGCAGTGCGTGGTTCAAAAGGATTCCTATGGTAGCTGCAGATTTCATGTAGGAGATTATCATGGTGGTGTAGTTTAAGCTACCAAAATATCAAATGGGCATAGATGTTTGTAACTATTTTCTAAGCAAAATAAGGAATAAAATTCTAGATCAAACCCTCTCCATTGGAAAGTTCTCTAAACAATATTTCCAACAGTAGGTGGAAGTGCAAAAATGGAGTTCTGGATCAAAAGATATGCCCTGTTGAATTTTGAAGGGTTCAGACCTTTAAAAGCAAGAAGAAAAAACATATCAGGGTCCACAACGATGTTGGAGATCACATATTGAAGATTTTAAGAAGAAAGCAGTGGAGTTTAGATTGAAACAATGACTAGAAATTTTCGATATCACATATTAGCGATTAGAGGTTCCAATACACAATGCAATAGCAAAACAATATTGACGATTTGTGATTGCAGATCAGACATATCGGTGGGGACTAGGTCATTTCACAAATTGGAAATAGGTGAAATGATAAGCAGTGTATGTTTCAATATAATGTTTCGATATGTGAATTGTGATACAAATCTGCAGCTAGTGTTAAAATGTCGAGAAAAGAGGTTGATAATGTTAAATCGCGAGGAAGTACAGAAACATGTTAACAAAGAAATTCGTTGCAAAACCAAGGCATGATGGGATATTTTCTCTCTCCTCCAAAGGAACACGTGGTAGGCAACGATTGGTTCTAATATGCTATGTGGTAGCTGGCGTCATCATGATGGGCTATACAAAGGAAACATGGCATGCAAATATGACACTTTTAGGGGTCATAAGAGGCCAAAAGGGGTGACACCTATCACCTCTCACCATGTGACACGTGGAAAAGGATGACATCAGATTGCAATTGATGATTGGAGGATGAGGAATTTCACTGCTCGAAATTAAAACCTACGATAAAAAAACTTCGATTGAGGAGCTCCAATGAGGGGGCTAACACTATGGTAACGAAAAACTCAAAAAATCGAGGGCTATTGGAACAAGATGGGTGGAGTGAATATATGTTTAACATGTTAAAGTCAAAGCTTTGGTGAAAAAGGTTTAATAAAGAGTTTTTATATGATAAAACCTCATGTGGGCCTCCCTCATTCCATCTCCACGTGGAATTGGGCCATGTCACTCATCACATATCGCAAGTCTTAGGACAGTGAAAATAATTACAATTGTTTGAAATCACCAACCTTCAAGTCACAATATCTCAAAGGCCCAAGTGCATATGTGTTGTAGTCCCATGTATTATACATGGAGACCATTTATAATGCAACAACTTGTTAAAGAATCAGGCATATCCCAGCCAAAGTGTTTAGCCTCTAAAACGGCTTCGGCCCTGAGTCTCTATGCCCTAGTCATACAAATTCCATTTAAGCCCCAGTGGCTAGGTTTATCAGAGATTTTACACCTCCATGCAATTCAAAGTGGTAATAAACAAAAATCTTTGATTTAGTTAAAGCTCTTGTAGTTTCACCTTTGGTCACTAAAATAAGAAATGCTAAAGAAACAAAGTGTAAGAGGCTAGAGGGTATCCATGAAGCAATATGTGTATGAGTCTAAAATTGGTAAAATGCAGGGAAAGAGGGGATGGTATTTTGGAATACAGAGTCAACAAACCAATGTGGAAAACAACTACAACCATTCTAGTTTTAAAGGTAGAGGATTAGCATTATTGAACCAATTTCCATATTTAGAGGCTAAGTATTTTCTAGTAGAATTAAGAGGAGCGAAGGAGGAATTTTTATGAATTATTGTAGAGGGACCTATTATGATAGAAAAAATGCTAAAAATTCAGTTAGGTACCTATTCTACTTTCAAGGGAAGCAACTAACTAGATACTCCTTTTGCCTGAATCTAAGCATATTTTCGTGTATTTGTTCTAGGACATACAAAATATATTTTAAAATTTATTTTTGCTTACATGAACTTTAGAGATACTAAAAATATCTTTGTTTCTGAAATTATGTAATGACTATTATTTTGTAAAATTGTTGTGTAAGCACTATATAACCAATTTATAAATATGTAAACAAGGTTGGAACTTGTATGCAAAAAAGAGATGTATCTTGATGTAAGTCATGGATTGGAATCAAAGTGATCCATTTGCAAAAATACAAAGACTTTTGTTCTACGATTCCCATGTCAGACAATTGGTGATGTGCTTTCTTATGTTAATTTCTTTCTCTCTTTAGTATCCGTATGTTTTTCCCTTTTTAATGTTGTAAGAATATTAAGGGCAAAATTTTCTGAAGTGTACTCTCCTCTGTCTTGTTAGAAATATCCATGTTTTATTTATGATGTTAAATATAGAATTCATCACAGTATGCACTATATTTAATTGAAATAAAATCATATTTGTTTGTCAAGGTTTCATTGATGTCAGTATGGCATTGTTGGACATGGAAAATATTCTTGTGATACATGCCTTAAACCCCTCATGATGTTTCCCTAACTACATGACAAAACCCTAAGTACATTATTCCCTAAATTGGTGATGCATGATCTAAATGCCCATAATACTCTAGAAGATGCCTTAGTCCTAACACATTGATGCAAGAACTAATACTTATGACACGGTTAAGATACACGAATGGAAGCCTATGTGTATGAATACCTAATCCTAATGAAGAAGCCCTTGCCCTAATGTCCATGAAAAGCCTTAGATAATTGCTGATGAAGCCTTAAATGAATTTGCCCATGATACATATTGAAAAGGCACCCTAATATTGTTGATGCCCATGATACCTTTAAATAAGCCCTAATCCTAATCATCTTTATGACCTAATTCGATAAATAAGGAGACCTAAACATTGGATGCCTAAAACTAAAAACCTAATGGCTTCCATAAATAAAATAATAATGAAAGTCTCACAAAAATAATTTTATTGGTGGTAAAATGACCCTATTTAAGGATGGGATTGGCATAGGAGTGTAGAGTATTTTTCCCTCTTTCTAACGAGCTATTACATGCCCCCAAATTATTTACCGTTGAAGAGAAATCAATTTTTGAAATCAACATATGTCAAAAATTGTCAAACTATCCAAGCTGACTTGGGTAGGCTCATAACCCTTGGCAAAGAGACGTGTCCCTTCAGAATATGAAAAGGCACTATAAATATAAACATAAATTTTCCCATTCAACCACAAATTTTTCAGTGGAGACAAGATAATAAGTAGAGAAGCATCTACAACCTAGAAAAGTAAGGAAGACAAGTTTGTGGAACTATTCTTGTGTTAAATAGTCTCCCATAGCTTCAAGCTAGTAGAAGAGAATTTGTCATGGTCGAAGCTATCGTATTTATTGTGCTCGAAGCTGTCATAGTTTCCATAGTAGAATCTACCATATTTACCTTGGTTGAAGCTACCGTGGTCAAAGTTTCCATAGTTGTCATGGTAAAAGTTCTCGCAGCTATCGTAGTTGAAGCTATCATGGTCAAAGTTGTCGCCACTATGGTAGTTGAAGCCTTCGTAGTTGTCGCGGTTGAGGCTACCATGGTCAAAGATCTCGTAGTTGCTGTGGTTGAAGATTTCATGGTTGAAGTTGTCATAGTTGTTGTGGTCGAAGTGTTGATTTATTGGGATTGGACAACTAGTGATTGTTGAAGTCTTCTCTTGAGAGCACAATAGGGCAGAGTTAGAGAACTTTGTGAAGTAGCATATTGAAGATTTGTGGAGATCATTAAAGTAATCATGCATTGAAGCCATAATGAGGTAACGTTGGAGAGTTTATTTCGGTGGTGATACATTATAAGAAGACAAGGTTGTGATTGATGATGTGACATGGAGAACTATAAGCAAATACATATTAACAAAATAAAGTAAGGGTTGGAGCCTCGAAAAGACAATGTTGGTGCCTTGGAGGATAGGGTTGGAGCCTGCTATAGCAGCTGCAACACCCTCCAAAATTTTGGCCCTCATCGAATTTCAGAGCTTCCTTTGAGAGTTTTACTTGATGTCTGCAGACACTTGGGTTCACCCCGTGAGCTCGTGTGAGTCTTCGCACCCACCTTGATTAATCGTTTCACATACAACTTCTGCATGTTGATGTCAATTTCACTATGTACATGTTGGGTTCGCTAAGCAAACATTTGTCATGCTCACACATAGAGTTATATACACTGTCATGCAAGCGTCGTCGTGGTCTTCCAATGATCAATCATAAGCTTCACACTTGTCACTCACACCATCAGTCATTCATGTTGAGCATGTGAATCTAGATGGTTTGAGTCATCTCGTTGTCAAGTCATGTAAGTGTGTGTTTGTAGGTTCATGTATGCATCTTTTCATTCGCTCACACACTTAGACGTTTTGCTGAAGTTCTGACGACTCGATTCCCCTCTAATAACCGGACCTTCACCCTACCATCAACTTGATCAATTATCATCTAGAACATCAAAGAAGCACCAAGTAGGCCATTTCAACCTGCGTTTCCTGCAAGCTGATCAATCAACCTTCCTATTCGTCAACCGGAGAATTTGACCCGATAGTCACCATGTGACTAATTCCCCAAAAAAATTGAACATAGGTTACAGACCTTGCCTGCTCAAATGACTGAGAAAGTTGCACAAACAGGCCAGACAAACATCTAGTGCCTGACCCTGTCTCTCTTAGAAAATTACGCATTTTTTCCAACTAGCCCACTAGTCAGCCGATTGGCAGCTCACCTGGAAAATTGAACGGTTTTCATGAGCAAGCCCTCTACTACCTAGCAATCCATTTAGCTCAGAACCTATGCAGAGGTCATTTGTAGGCCATCATTTCAACATTAACACAGGTTTTCCCGCCAATAGCTCTGAGAAGCTAACTGGCAGTTCCCTCAGGGAATTGTGCAGTTTCCTCTGCCAAGCTCCAAGAGCTGACTACTAGTTCCCTCCAAGAATTGTGCAGTTTTTGCTACCAAGGTCCCAGTAGCCAGCTCCTAGTTCCCTCTAAGAATTACGAAGTTTTGGCTGCTAGTCTCCCACTCCTCCCAAAAATTGCACAAATTTTGTCCTCCAGCTGAGTCAGACTCTGTGGACAGTCATTGTCGATTCGTATTTCTCGCCACTATCTCTCAGTGACTTCTGCATAGCTTTCACTAGCAGTGCTGGAAGCCTTCAGCCAAGCTCGAAGCTCGCAACCTTGTCTTCTCTCCCGGCTACCTGCATCTAAATTGATCATGCATCATGGTAGGCTAGGTGGTTTGTGGATTTGATCTCATCTCATCATGAGTGACTACAGATATAGGTACACAAACAAACATGGCATGATGATGGTTGGGATGCGCAAAGGGAGTACATGTAGAAGGACATGTTCATCAATGGATGAATAAACGATGTATGCAAAGAGATGTTCTCACAAACATACAATCATGCAAATATGTCTTCGAGGATGGACAAATACGTGAACATGGGAGGATGTGTTCATAGACGGATGGGCGAATGAACATGCACTTTTCGTGAATGAACAAACCTGTCAAGCATGCCAACATAAAATCAAGGAGAAATGTGTGAATTCAACATCAAGTGAACCTAATGACCATCAAAGCCTCCACTCACTTTTCCATGCAGTGTTGAAGCTGTGACACACCATTAGGACATCCATCACCCAAAACAATGCAGCTCGCCATGCACACTAGTGGTAGCATGAATGTACTGGCACTATCATGTCGAGTCTTGTCACGAGTCATGTTGTCCATATCTCTACTATGGGCCATACTGTCAATCAATGTAATGTAACATCAAAGTCTAAGATATCGACTTGTCATATGGAGAGTCGTGTAAAGTCAAAAGGTCATGGAAATCAAACAGTCATGAGGGAAGTGGAACAACCACCAGGGTCAGTTTCACCCTTGGCTATAAATACCCCCTCATTTGTAGATGCAAAGGAATTTTCACCTCTACTCCTCCCATATAACCTTGAGAGTGTGTAAGCTTTTCTTTGAGGAGTAAGTAGTGGCTCTAACGCCCCGCTCATAGGGTTAGTGATGTATGGTGTAATGATGTGTCTTCGAAGTTTCGCTTAATTCAGAATCCTGCTAATAGACTAGTACGTTTTCATACTCGTGTTGTAACTGTTGTAAGACTAATCTTGAACACTTGTAATGCAAGTTGCCTTAACCTGTGTTTGACACTTGAACTCATTCAATTGTCGTAATACATATATACTAATGAAAATGTGTTTTATGAGCTATTAACATTATCTTGCCGGTGTTGGTTACCTCCCAAGACATTAGACAAATCTTTCATGTAAAATTTCTATAATGGCGTCGTACTCATGCAGACTCCTCCATTGTGTATTGTACCTATTATCTTTCCTTGTGTGTAGTGACTACTGCATCAGTGTGGACTGCTCCTCTAGAAGCTGTGCACGTCCTGTTATGTTGTGTGTTCCTAACAGAGTTGAGGCTTCCTACCATCTGACTTGGGACTCACTCCTACCCTCTCCCTCTATGGTGAGAGAACCATTGACACAAGTAACACTAGAAATCACCAGGCACAGGAACCTCACTACTCAAAGATAAAGCAGATCACTCTCCTGTGTTGACAATCAAGAGTTGAAGCAAATCTTTAAGATAATGGCAACCGGTCCATCGTACTGGATGGAACTCCCACACCAAATGTTGTGAGATCTAGTTGGGACTTCATACGAGGTGATCCCCTGAATTTTGGCGGGTCCGACATGAAAAAAAACCTTATCTGCATAGTCAAAAGGATCATTTTCTCTCAGCAGCGCAACTGGCATATCGCCTTGATGAATGCATTATGGGATGACCACGTAACACTCAAACCCTCTCTAAATACGTCGTTGTACTTCCTGGTCTATGTTAAAGAAGCCATCCTTCCACCCAATATCTACTTGCATGCACTTTATCTATCCCAAGAATGACAATGATAGCCTTCTCAGCTAGTTCATTGTAGGATGGATACACTCCACAAGCTTCAGGAAGAACGGATGAAAGAAAAGTAAAAATTTACACTCCACCAAAACTATATCAAGAGATGGTTCGATAATAAGTCTAAAGGGAAAGCTAACTTTGGTGTTGCCAACTTGGTCATGAAATGGGACAAGTCCCATGCAGACAAAGGAAAGCATACTAAGTTCCAGTCCATGTGGAATGGTCCATACAGAGTCCATGAGAAGATTGGTCCAAACATGTATCGTCTACAATCACTTGACGCAAGGATTGACAACCTTCCTGTCAATAACCAAGATCTCAAGCACTACTTCCAGTAGGCTGGACCACAGCCTGTTCCATGTACATATTCTTCTTTCTGTTTGTTTTTTTTTTATTTTGTTTTCCTTGCTTACTATCCTTGTTTTCGTTTTGTTTTCTTTGATTACTATTTTTGTTTTCGTTTGTTTGGTTTGATTAATAACTTACTATTTTTATTTTCAGAAATAAGATATGCCATCTACTGAGTTATAGATTTTGAATGAGTATGTGGCTAAGAAATGAAGAGACTTCTGACATTGTAGCACTTGGCCAGTCTTGTGTCTATCTTCACTGGGCTTGGTTATAACCTTCGGTCGATGAAGTCTTGATGGAAAATATGAGCCATATGCAAGGGAAGTTTTGGTCCAATCATGAGCTTATGTCCACACTAGGAAGCACCATGCCTATACTCAGCCTTCTACTTTGTGCATTCACGCTTATCCAACTAGCAAAAACCGAGAGGGGGAAAATCTAAATGAGCAAACCTATGTCAGAGGTCTTCCATGATTCTCTAAAGGAACAACCTCTTCTACTCTCCATAATTTGGGATCCCTCTTCCACAAGGGTACTGACTAGGCTCACTTGCAGTGGAGCAATGCATGTGTTCCTATGTGACTCCGACAAGGTACTGTCTAGGCCTGCTGGTAGTAGAGAAACATCAGAGATGAAAACTTACACTCTAAAAATATTCATCTTGCGAGCTAAACTTTCCTTCCCGATTTCAAATCACTGCGGTGAAGTTGAACTTTTGTTATGTTTGACTGAGTTGGAAAAAGGTGAAGCATGTATGTCCATGGGGTAAGTGGGGAAGCTGAAGTAACCCGCACAATGATTGAATGCTCCCTGAAAGACCAAGGCCTTATGCTGTCAATGAAGCAAAACAAAGAGGCTAGAGTTCTACCAATGTATCGCCAAGTGTTGTAGCTGCAGCAACACCCTCCAAAATTTTTCCCGCATCCAATTTCAAAGCCTCATTGGAGACTTTTACTTTGTGTCTGCATGCACTCAGGTTCACCTCATGAGCTCGTGTCAGTCTTCACACCCACTTTACTTAATCATTTGACAAACAACTTTTGCATGTTGATGTCAATGTCATGCTTGTGACCTGGTTTTTGTCATCCACAAAGTGTTCTCTTCGTGTGTACATGTTGTGTTCACTATACAAACATTCATCATGCTCACACATGGAGTAATATAAAATGTTGCACAATAATCGTCGCAGTCGTCCAAAGATCAATCACAAGAATCACACTTTTCACTCACACCATTGGTCACTCATGTTGAACACGTGTGTTTGGATGGTTTGAGTCATCTTGTCTTCAAGTCATGTACGTGTGTAATTTGCAAGTTCACGTATGCGTATTTTCACTTGCTCGCACACTTAGTCATTTGGCTAAAGTTATCACGACCAAATTCCCCTCTGTCAGCCTAACCTTCACCATGCCTTTGACTCAATTGACTGTCACCCAGAATAGTGCATACGCTCCAAGAAACTCATTTCAATTTGCATTGCCCACAAGCTGATCAATCAACCTTCCTGCTAGTCAACTGGAGAATTTGACCCAATAGTCACCTTGGGACTGATTCCCCTCAAAAATTATGCAGAGGTTACAAACTTTGCCTACTACGCTGACTGAGAAAATTTTCATAGACAACTAGGATAGACACCTAGTGCCTATCCCTATCTCCCTTATAAAATTGAGGAGTCTTTCCAGCCAGCCCACCAGTCAGCCGATCGACTGCTGACACAGAAAACTGTGCAATTTTCATGAGCAAACCATTTGCCGCCCAATAATTTGTTCAGCTAAAAAACTATGTAGAGGTCATCTATGTGCCATTCTTTTAGCATCACGCTAGTTTTTGCTACCAAAAGCTCAACAGCTAACTATGAGTTCTCTCCAAGAATTGCATAGTTTTTGCTGCCAAGCTCTAGTAACTAACTTCCAGTTCCCTTAAGGAATTGTGCAGTTTTTGTTGCCAAGGTCCCAGCATCTAGATGTAAGTTCCCTTCAAGAATTGTGCAGTTTTGGTTGCCAGGCTCACATTGCCTGTTCCTCCTAAAAATTTCCTAGATTTTAGCTACCTAGCCTTCCCACAGCCTAGACTGGTCCTCCCAAAAGTTGCACAATTTTGTCCTCTAGCTGAGGCAGACCTTGCGGACAGTCACCATCGATCTGGATTTCCCGTCACCATCTCCCATTGACTTCTACGCAGTTTTCACCAGCAGTGCCCGAAGCCTCCATCCCAGCTTGAAACTTGCAACCTTGTCTTCTCTCCCATTCACCGACATCGAAAATGATCATGCATCATAGTAGCTAGGTGGTTTGTGGATTTTATGTCATCTTGTCATGAGTGACTACATATACAGGTACACAAACAAACATGCGATGACGATGGATGGGATGAACAAAGGGAGTACATGTAGAAGGATATGTTTGCCAACGCACTAACAAACGATCCATGCAAAGAGATCTGCTCGTGCACGGATGATCATGGAAATATGTGTTCACGAAGAGATGGACGAGTGAACATGAGAGGATGTGTTTGCGCATGGATGGGTGGACAAGGAAACATGTGAGGATGTGTTCGCGCATGGACGAATAGACAAACATGCACTTTTCACAAACATATGAACTTGTCAAGCATGCCAACATACAAGCAAGGCGAAATGTGCGAATCAAACATCAATAGAACCCAACGAACATCGAAGAATATATACACTTTGCCATGCAGAGGTGAAGCTGTGACACACCATGAGGGCATCTATAACTGAGCAGCAATGCAGTTCAACATGCACACTAGCAGTAGCATGAATGTACCAGCACTTTCACGTCGAGTCTTGTCATGAATCATGTCATCCACATCTCTAAGGTGGGCCATACTATCAATCAATGTTATGTAACGTGGAAATCCAAGAGACACAGTTGTCATATCAAGAGTCATGTAAAGTCGAAAGGTCATGGAATTCAAATAGTCATGAGGGAAGTCGAACAACCATAAGGGTCAGTTTCACCCTTTGCAATAAATACCCCCTCATTTGTACATGCAAAGGACTTTCCACCTTGGATCCTCCCACATAGCCTTGAGTGTCTATAATCTTTTCTTTGAGGAGTAAGTAGTGGCTCCAACACCCTGCCCATGGGGTTAGTGATGTATGGTGTAACGATGTGCCTTGGAAATTTCACTTAATTCAGAAGCCTTCTAACATGCCAAAATGTTTTCACACATGTGCTGTAACTGTTGTAAGGCTAATCTTGAACACTTGTAATGCATCTTTCTTTAACCTGTGTTTGACACTTGAACACATTCAATTGTTGTAATACATATATATTAATTAAAATGTGTTGTACATGAGTTATTAATGTTGTCCTTCCCATGTTTGTTACCTCCCCAGACATCAAACATACTTTTCATGTAAACTTGCTATAACGACCGTCACACTCGTATAGACTCCTCCATTGTGTGTTATACATGTTATTTTCCTTGTGTGTTGTGACTTCCACTTCCATATGGATTGCTCCTCCTCAACCTATGCACGTCCTATTGCGTTGTGTGTTCCTAACAGAGTTTGGGCTTCCTCCCATCCAACTTGGAGCTCACTCCCACCCTCTTCCTCTATGGTGAAAGAACCATTGACACAAGTAACACTAGAAATCACCAAGAACATGAACCTTCCTACTTGAAGATAAAGGAGATGACTCTCCTGTGCAGAAAATCAAGAGTTGAGGAAAATATTTAAGATAATGGAAACTCGGCCATCGTTCCAGATGGGACTCCCACACCAAACGGTGTGAGGTCTATTTGGGACTTCGTACCAGGGTGATCCCCTGAATGTTGGCAGGTCCAGTACCATCAACAGAGACCTAGAGGATCGAAGTCCTCAAGAAACTAGGTCAAAGCCTAAATGAGATATAGGGTTGGATCCCTTGGGGTTGGTGCCTCTGAATTGACAAGGTTGGAGCCTTGGGAGTCCAATTTTGTGCTTGGAAAATATAGGTTGGAGCTTAGAAGATTGAAGATCAGTGTCCTCATCTAGGGTTGGAGCCCTACATATATTGTACTTGATTTATTGAGGAAATTCATTAAAGAATTTATTATTATTGTTGTTCATTTTGTGTTCTAAATATAAGTGATCTAACTAGTAAACAAAGCAATTGAAAAGGAATATTGATTCACCCCCCTCTCAGTACTTCCAAAAATTGGTCGCATAGCTAGTACCTTCACTAAAAGCCTAACATCTTAAAGGATGATCCTTAGAACACAAATGGAAAAGGCAAGGAAGAAAGCCTCAAATCCTCCTAAAGATGTCTCCTCCTCAACCATGAAAACTGAAGGAAATCGAATTGAGAAAGTTCTAGTGTTCAATGGAAATTTTGATGTATGGAAGGTAAGAATAAGAAATTTCTTAATGGCTCAAGGCATTGGAGTATTGGAATCAGTATTTACTGATAGTGTGATGGACGATGAATCCATGGAGTATAATAAAAGAGAAATAAAGATAATTTTGAATGTGCTACCAAATCCTATAGAGGCCAATTTGGAAAAATGTTCATCAACAAAAGATATATGGGACAAACTTCATTACCTTCACTCAAAGGGAGCATTGACCATTCCATATAGGCACAAAGATGATGGAAAGCAAGAAGGAAATTTAGAACCCATCAACGAAGTTGAAAGTAATAATGGTTATAGATCAAGTCCAAAGAAGACTTAGAAGAAGTACAGAGAAAATAAGACTTTGAAGAGTATCTCTTGACTAAACTTATAGCTGCCATGGAAGAAATTAACAATTTTAAAAAGGAAAATGAGGAACTTAAGAATAAAGCATAGGATGGTGACTAGGAAAAAAACAAGGAAGGAAGTTGGTGTTTTCAAGCTTCAAGTACAAGAAATAGATGAGGAGTTCACCAAATTTAAGGAGGAATTTCATAAAAACAAAGGAAAGCATCATAAAGAAGTCATATCCATGACAAATCAATATGATAATGCAAGGAAAAGCGAAGAAACTTTGACAATCCACCTTGAACAAAGACTCAAGAGCTTGAAAAGGCCTAAATCATAGATTAGCCAATACAAGGAATAGGTCTCTTCCCTTAGATCTCAACTATAAGAAGCAAGGAAACAAGCACAAGGAGCTGAGGAGGTGATGGAAGCTTTGGTATTCATAGAAGGACAAGTTGATGAAGTAGAAAAATAAATAAATACTATGTCATGTCAATTAAAAGAAAATGATATTTTCCTACTAAAATCAAATGTCATCTCTATAAAAATCAAAACCCATGAAGTAACAAGGATTATGGAAGAAATGAAGAAGCAACTAGTTATGAAATATGAAGATTGTGAAAAGTTGAAAGAGAAATTGTTTTTCTTAAAAAGGAAGTTGACTTGTTAAATGAGAACTTGAAAAACTCTCAAACCCTAGATGGCATCCTAAGTCATCAAAGGTCTCCCCTTTATAAATCAAGTCTTGGATATGTAGGTGAATCCTCAACAAGAATCACAATTCTTCAAACAAAAAGGATGTGAGGAAGCCATAAAGAAATTTTGATGCTCCTAGTTCCAGCAAAGGCAAGGAAAAGAATCAAGACAACAATTTAGGGAATCCTACTCCAAGGAAACTTTCAGATGGTGTCAATAATACAAAAGGAAATGAATATCATCAAAGAATCCCAAGACGAAAAGACTTCAGAATTACATCAAGGAAATATTCATCTCCCAGGTACCAAAGTGTATTTCTCGGTTATTGATATTCTTACATACAAACTTTGGGCATAGGGAAAAGGATTGTAGGGCATATCACAAAGACACATATAATGGTCCCCGTCAATCTCCTAGGAGAATTTTTTCAAGAAGAAAGCATGATTACTCATTCATAAACAATATGGAGTGCTTCAATTTCCATCAAATTGGACATATGGCATGTGATTGTAACTTGACTTGGGTCACTTCACATGATAGAACCATGACAACTAAGCTAGAAAAAAAAGTTAGACATATATGGAGAAAGAACAAAATTAGGTCCAAACGTCTCTTGGACACTCCACATAACAACACATGTTGTTGATATTATGAAATCATCCTTCATATTCCAAGTTTTTAATAATGAGACTCTGCTAGAAAATATCATGCATATAATTAGGGGTAGCTTGGGACCATTCTTGCATAAGCTACTCGTGAAAGAGCCCTATGAAATCCTTGATGAGTCACTCGTTGACAAACATCCTTTGATAGATCATCTCTCAGGTACAACTGCATTCAAGAGCATGACCCCTTACTCATCTGATGGACTATTGTTGAATATTACTTCCATTTGGTCACTAAGCAAGTAATATTTCTTGAGCTAGAGGGGTTTATGCAAATAGGTGTAGTTGGTTCATCAAATGTAGACACATCTATCATGAACCTCATTTCCAAAAGGAGGAAAATCATGATAGGAGGAGTAATATACCTATGAAGAACTATTATTGATGAAGAAAATATGATGAAGTGAAGCAGCTTAATAGGGGGAGTTCATGGGAACCTCGTGTTCTATTGATGTCAAAGGGGGAGAAAATGTTGGAAGGGAAAGAATATTTCCACCAATGAAAAAGGGGGACAATGTTGATCAATGTTGTTATTGATGTCAATATGGAATTGTTGGAGATGGAAAATATTTTTGTGATACATGCCTTCAACCTTTTCATGATGTTTCCCTAACTACATGACAAAACCCTAAGTAAATTTATACCTTATATTGGTGATGCATGATCTAAATGCCCATAGTACTCTATAATATTCCTTAGCCCTAAAACATTGATGCAAGTCAGAATACTTATGATGCCCTTAAGATACATGAATGGAAGCCTATGTTTATGAAGCCCTAATCCTAATAAAGAAGCCCTTGCCCTAATGTCCATGAAAAGACTTAGATAATTGGTGATGAAGCCTTAAATGAAGATGCCCATGATACATATTGAAAAGGGACCCTAATCTTGTTGATTCCCATGAAACCTTTAAATAATCCATAATCCTAACTAGCTTGATGACCTAATTTTATAAATAAGGAGCCCTAAACATTGGATGCCTAAAACTAAAATCCTAATGGCTGCTATAAATCAAATAATAATGAAAGTCTCACAAAAATAATTTTATTGGTGGTAAAATGACCCTATTTAATGATGGGATTGGCATAGGAGTGTAGATTCTTTCTTCCTCTTTCTAAGGAGATATTACACACCCCCAAATTCCTTACTGTTGAAGAGAAATCAATTTTTGAAATTAGCATATGCAAAAATTGTCAAATTGTCAAAGCTGACTTGAGTAGGGTCATAATACTTGGCAAAGAGATGCATCCCTTCAAAATATGGAAAAAACACTATAAATATAAACCTAAATTTGTACATTCAAGCTCATATTTTTTAGTGGAGACAAGAGAAGAGGTAGAGAAGCAATCACAACCTAGAAAAGAAAGGAAGTCAAGTTTGTGGAATTTTTCTTGGGTTAAATAGTTTATGACAGGTTCGAGCTAGGAGCAGAGAAGTTGTCATAGTTTCCATGGTCGATGTTTCTATAGTTTTCATGGTCGAAGATACAATAGTTTCCGTGGTCAAAGTTGTCATAGTTGTTGTGTTCGAAGATGCCGTAGTTGTTTTGGTCGCAGTTGCCATATTTGAAGTTGCCATAGTTTCCATGGTCGAAGTTGACATAGTTGTCCTAGTGAAAGCTATCGCAACTGTCATATTTGAAGTTGCCATGGTCGAACTTGTCACAACTGTCATAGTTGTAGTTTTCGTAGTTATCGTGGTTGAAGCTACCATGGTCGAAGCTACCATAGTTGTTGTGGTCGAATTGTTGATTTATTGGGATTGGACAAATAGATCTTGTTAAAGCCTTCTCTTGAGAAGAGAATAGGGCAGAGTTGGGGAACTTTGTGAAGCAACATATTGAATATTTGTGGATATCATTGAAGACAATATAAGTGATATAAGTGATATAACTAGTAAATGTAACAATTGGAAAGGAATATTGATTCACCCCCCCTCTCAGTATTTCCAAAAATATTTCATCATATTCACCCCACAGACACTCTAAAAGATCCAAAAGTTTTCCCATCCTACCCTTTTACAGTTGCTCTATAATTTTGTGATTGATTACCCAAAGTTTCATGACTCCATGCCTAATGGAATTTTCCAACATCTTTCAACCAAACTTTTGAAAAGCCCATCTCAGACTCAGATAGCTAGCTTAAAATCTGAAACAAAAATCTAAATCATATAGAGAGATCCCTCTCTAAAGGTGGAAGGACTAGATTCAATCTTTAAAAGTGGTTCTATGGTTACCTTTGTAGTTTTCTCCCTCAACCTAGGAAAATTACAAAGTGCTAACATCCTGGCGAACCTACTGGAGAATGAAAGGTTCTATTTTCCCTAGGAAAGACTATCAAGTCTTAGATTTGATTGTTGATGGTGGAAAACAATGAGAAATATGAAGGCTAAACCATTCACTTCGTGACTCAATTGTCTAGGAATCCATATTGTAGAAAAACTCATGGCGGCTAAACTATCCAAAGAATTTAGAGTTTTAATTGCCTAATATAAATGACAGGGTATGTGGTAGATGCTATTTCTATTGAAGGTTTCAAAGAATACTGGGATATTTGTGATGATGAGGGAATATTGGACAATTTTTCCATTTAATGCCTCTTTATTTGAGGGCATGCAAATTTAGCTCTAAAGCTAAAGCCAACGCTTTACAAGAGTTTGCTAATAAACTTGAGAAGGACATTCACATTGTAAATGTTCGACTTCAGTCTCACAATTTTCAAGATTAGAATCAACTTTTTGAGAACATTTGTCAACCACAACAAGAAGTGGTAGCGCTACCTTTTGATATTGATATTGAGGAGTTTTTTGACAATGTGTCTGATGACTCATAGTTGAAACTGTATGATGGAAAAGAAAGAACAATTGAACTATCAATCAATAATAATCTAGTCATTGAATGCTTTGAGGATCAACAGACAAATCATGTTTTGTTTGATCCCATAGCTATATATATCAAGAAATTGTTCACTACAAAGTTCTGATTATGTTTCTTCTGTGAAAGAAAATTCTATAATCAATTGTCATTGCACTTACATTTTCTAGTTTCCATTTTGTTGAAACGTAGTCTGGGAATCAGATCAAGCATATAACTACTTGATTGGTTGTTTTGGAATTTCTCTATTACTTAATTTTTTAGGGGTATAACTAGCCTAAAGTATATAGGACTATTAATATGATGAATATTCTGAGCATCTTTTTTAGTCATATTTTTTGAACTTCAGTTTGTAGCAAAGTTTTCCAATTTTTAGTGTATAGTTCAAATTGCAGTCCAAAGAATGGATTTGGTTTAGTTTTGAGGATTGGAACACATTGCAAGTTGTATTTTAGTTCAATGGTTACAAGGTAGAGAATGTTGCATGTTTTAGATTAGCCCAATGGAGAAACGATACTGAGGTACGATGTTCTTTGGCACCTCACATGGAGGATGCCATGCCCAGTTGGAGCCATTGTTAGGGTCCTATAATATAGGTAATCTAAGTCTATCTCTCCAGTTATTTATTTTGGGAATATGCTTGTAAATATTAGCCTATAAATTCACAATGTACTATAGTCTAAATCATTTTTTTACTAAGGTCTCAAAATTTCGCAAGTCATTGTAAATATGTGTGTCAAAAGGGATCCATTACTCTTGATTTGAATCGTAAGGTCCCTAAGGGGTGATTAGCGAGTTGCCATGGGTGCCTTGTCATGAGTGAATGTTGGCATTGATGTCAACTAAACTAGAAATAATGTGTGTTGTAGTGGATGGTTCAGAAGGATTCCTATCATAGTTGCAAGTTTCATGTAAAATATTTATCATGGTGCTGTATTTTTAGCCACCCAAATAGAAAATGAGTAGAGAGTTTTGTAGTCATTTTCCAAGAAGTAGGAGTCAAATTCTACATCGGACCCTCTCCATTAGAAAGTTCTTTGAAAAACATTTTGAACAGATATGGCTTGTTGAAGTTTGAAGGATTTGAACCTTTTAAAGCAAGGAAAAATAACATATGGGAGGTTTAGAGCAATTTCAGTAATCACATATCAGATATTTGGAGAGGAAAGTAGTGGAAGTCACAGCGAAACAATGATCAACAATTGTCGACATCGCATATCAATGATCGGAGGTTCCAATAAACAACGTTACAACAAAACAATATTGAGAATTTGTGATTGTTGATCAAACATATCAGCTAGGCCTAGGTCATATCGCAAATTTACAATCAGTGAAATGGTAAGAAGGGCATGTTGTGATATGTTAATTGTGATACAAATTTTCCACTCACATTAAAATGTCTGGAAAAGGGGCCGATAATGTTAAAATGCCAGGAAGCACAGAAATAGGTTAGCAAAGAAATTTGTTGCAAAATAAAGGCAGGACGAGCTGTTTAGTGATTGGTTCCAATATGCTATGTGCCAGCTGACATCATCATGATGTGGCTGTAGGGTGGACATGTGACATGCAGATACGACACTTCCGGGGGTTATAAGAGGCCAAAAAAGGTGATACTTCTCACCACTTGCCATGTGACACATGGAAAAGGATGAGGGTAGATTGCAATAAGAAATCAGAGGATGAGGAATGTTGTTGCTCAGAATTAAAACCTCTGATCAAAAAAATATGATTTAGGAGCTCCGATGAGGGGGCTAGCACTATTGTCATGAAAAACTCAAATAACCAAGTAATATTGGCAGAAGGCAGACAACACGAATAGATGTTTTACATGTTAAAGTCAAAGATTTGGTGCAAAAGGTTTAATAAAAGGTTTTTTATATGATAAAACTCCGCGCAAGACCTCTGTCATTCCCTATCCATGTGTAATTGGGCCCCATCACTCATCGCATATCGCAAGTCTTGGGGTGGTGCAAACAATTAAAATTTTATTAAATCGCCGAAATTCGAGTCGCGATATCTCAAAAGCCTAGGCACATATGTTTTGTGCTCCCATGTATTATACATGGATAACATTTATAATGCAACAACACGTTAAAGAATCGACATTATCCTAGCCAAAGGGTTTAACCCTTAAAAAGGCTTTGGCCCTGAGTCTCCAGGCCCAAGTCTTATAAATTCGACCTAAGCCCCGGGGTTATATGTATCAGAAATTTTACACAACCATGCAATTCAATGTGGCAATAGATAGAAAACTCTGATTTAGCTAAAACTCAAATGTATTGGCTTGCACTTTCACCTCTAGTCACCAAAATAAGAAATGCTAAAGTAACATAGTGCAAGAGGCTGGAGAGTACTTGTGAAGAAATAAGAGTATGAGTTGGCAGCTAGTAAAACACATGGAAAGAGGGGATGGTAGTTTGTAATAGATAGTCAACAAACTAGAGCGGAAAAAAACTACAACCACTCTAGTTTTAAAGGTCGAGGATTGTCATTATTGAACCAATTTCCAAATTTAGAAGCTAAGTATTTTCGAGAAGAATTGAGAAGAGCAACGAAGAATTTTTGATGACTTACTGCAGAGGGACCTACTATGATAGTAGAAATGCTAAAACTTTAGTTAGGTAGATGTTCTACTTTCAAGAGAAGTAGTTAACAAGATACTCCTTTTTCCTATATTTGTTCTAGGAAATAAATAATATATTTTAAAGTTTATATTTGAATACATGAATTTGAGAGATACTAAAAATATATTTGTTTATATAATTATGTAATGACTATTATTTTATAAAATTGTTGTGTAAAGCACTATGTAAACAGTTTCTGAAGATGTAAAAAAGGTTGGAACTTGATGAAGAAAAGAGTTGTACGTTGATGTAAGTTGTGGATTGGACTCAAAGTGATCAATTTGCATAAATACAAAGAATTTTATTCCAGTATTCCCATGTCATACAATTGGTGATGTTCTTTCTTATGTTAAATTATTTCTCTCTTTATTTTCCCTCTTTATTGTTGTAAGAATATCAAGGGCCAAATTTACTTAAGTGTATTCTACTATGGATTGTTAGCAATATCCATGTTTTATTTCTAATGTTAAATATATAGTTCATCCAAGTATGCTCTATATTTAATTGAATTCAAATCTTGTTTCATCCTATTCACCCCAGAGGCACTCTAAAATATCAAAAAGTTTACCTATCATACCATGTTACAGCTACTTTGGTATTTTGGGATTGATTACCGAAAGGTTCGTGACTCCATGCCCAATGGACTTTTCCAACAATTTTTAACCAAAATTTTGAAAACCCATCTCAAACTCAAATATCTAACCTAAAATCTAAAACAAAAATCTAAATCTTATAGAGAGATCACTCTTTGAAGCTATAAGGGCTAGATCCTAACTTTAAAAGTGGTTATGTGGTTACCTTTGTAGTTTTCTTCCTTAGGCTAGGAAAATTATGGAGTGCTGACAAACACCAACATATAAATTAATTACATCAACATGAACATAAAAACTACACCATACACACAAACACAAACAAGTCAAATAATTGTTATAAAGTATTTGATACAATAGTACTAATAGCGACCTTGTTTATAGCAGAAGACGATGGATAGTCAACTACCTCTAGAGTCAAAGTAGGAGGTGGAGAAGGAGGTGGTTTATATGCTCTCTGAGGTGAAATAGGCAATGGGTCATGAGGTTAGCAAGGAGGAGATGGATCGCTACTAGAAGGATCACCACCCTGATCATCATCCGATGGGTAGTACTGGGTGACCATGTATTTGATGCATGGCCATCCCCCCTCACTACTAGTAGCTTGGTAGCTATGATGATATAACACATAAGACTCATCATATCATGTGAAAAATACCTCCATAACTCCAGGAGACTAGGATATACCCCAATGTTTTGAGTCATAGAAGGGCAGACTCCCTCCTTAATCAAAAGTCTAGAGAGTCAGTTGCCCAACTCCACCCTAAATCTAATATCATTTCTACGTGGCTACATACCTACGAGTATTTGCATGCAAGGATGTCCCTCACCCTTCACAATCTTAGCCATCTATACATCTACATTCGATGGGGGAGGAGGCATGTCCCAAAGGAATGTGCCAATCTTTACAAAATATATAGTACACACCAATAATTAGATAATTTCATTAAACAATTTAATAAAACAAGTTAAATAAAATGCTAGAATATTTTTTATTCTAATCAATTAACACAACGAAATGAAACTTGATTAAGTTAAAGAGAAACTTAGTATTATATCTATCATCTATTGGCTCATCACGTGTGAAGAGGACGTTGGGACATTGTTGCCAATCCATCGCCACGTAAGGGCATGACACCATGCTGGACATGTGGTTGGCCTCTCTAGCTAATAGCCCTAGTGCATCAGTGGAAATCCTTTCTATATACTTCAATTGGCCTCTCTTAAGTATCATCTCACTCGACATGTGCATCCATACCTTGGTCATTAGCCTAGGAGGGCAATGATAAAAAGTAGGCCTCACCTCTAGAAACCTCTCAAAAATAAACAAAACAACTCTAAACCAAAATGGAAGTTTGACCTCCCATGTATCATAGCATGGCATCTATCTAAAGCTATACAAAGTTGCTGCAAAAAAATGGCAGACCAACTCATGCATCATGGCCTCTGCACCAAAGAGTCAACATAAAACAACAAAGGACAACTAATGCATTTCCTATCACTGGTAGAGTGTGCAATGGTACTTGCTGAAAGAGGCAATCTGTAGTTATTCACTAGACATTTGAAACTCTGCATGAGAAACTATATGGTCCCTAGCATATCTTTGAGATTATATAAGTCGACCCTTTGCTGCAACACCATAGGGGACATCAGGGAATTAGGGAAAATCCTCCCCTCTCTTGGACAGGTTAGTTATAAAATAAATTTCTTCTTTAGTTGGATTATACCACATGTCAAGACAAACATGGAAAGCTTGTCGATGGACATCCCACCGACGAATCAACAATGCTAAAAACCCAAAGTTCCCCTTTAGGGAAGTAGCCTCCTCATAGTACCTAATGAGCATACATTCATCAAACGGCCTTGGGTGACTGCAGTAATAAGGCAAGGGTACAAATCTTTCTCCCTCTCCTATGCCTCCCACTCTCATACTATATTGTACTAGTCAACTCTTTGCTCCTCTCTCCTTTGACATCTTTGAACGATTGACATATAAAATACATCATCTTCCTACATAAAACATATTTTTTTCCTTAAATGAAAAATGTGTTTATAAATATGGACGTTAAACTTTCAATTAGAATTAATAATTTTACCTCGATGCACCAAAAAGACAAGAACACACCAGACACAATGTGCCAAAAAAATAGGAATGCACCAAACACAGTACATACATGAACTTGACACACCACTTTTTCTTCACATACATAGATAGCATTAGTTACTTTTATTTCTCAATGTGGTTTGTCGACATTAAATTTCCTACCAGTGTGTTAATTATACGTCAATGCAACACACTAGAATATTCAAGTAATGAACATACTGAGCTATAATATGTTAATATTATGTGGTGTGTTTGGTAAAAATAAGTGCAATGGGAAGTTACTTTTACCAGATGCACCATCATAAAAATTATAATTTTTGAAGTGGTGTGTTGTGGAACTTCATGGCCTAGTGCGTTTCCATTTTCCAAATGCATCGAATAACATTAAAAAACTACGACTCATTAATGTTACACGCTTATTTGTAGTGCAACATGTAAATTGACAAGGTGCACTGTGAATAGTATGACCTGAACCTCTTGAATGCACTATGCATTTTTTTTCAAAAACATTGCATTTTTTAACTTAATTCTCAATTCTACCCTACTAAAAATTTATGTTAGAAAGGAACATAGACATTAGACATTTTCTTGTCAAGAGGCATGGTTTCCACTATAATACCCATCATTTTTTGTTATGCTAAATGTTTAACTATATGTAGGCTTAATTATTAGACTAGATGGTAGAAAAGCCAAGTTTGGTTGAAATGTAATGTGAAAAGTAAAGAGTTATTATGATGTAATAATTTTTATTTTTTTTATTAATAAATAAAAATATTGGAACTACTTGGGAAGGATACACTATAGTTAACATATTCTTGCAAAAAAAACTGGAAAATCTCATTGATGGATGAGATCGAGATATATCTTCCATAATAAGACTCCGAAAATCCCTAAGAAACAATAATTAGGATTTAATGAGATAGGAGAGAAAGATTCATTAGATCACTTAGTTTGAGAAAGATGCTAAGTATGGGTGGAATAAAGTATCGCGGAAGAGAAAATAGGACTTTAAAGGAAAAAAAGAAGAAAAATAGCCTAGGTCAGTGAGTTGCGAGACCCATGAAAGTGGGACACCTCTAAGGAAAAATATGTTATGGAAGAAAATATATAAAATACATTATCAAGGAATTAAAGAGGTTGTCAACTCCCTCGCAAACACATCTCAACTCAGGGGAACTAGAGGATTCAGTTCAAGTTCGGGAGGAAAAGTGTCGATCCCAAGTATTCTTCTAGTAACAATTGATGTTATATTTTCTATTATGAAAATGATTATATGTAAATTGTACTGGAAAACACTATCATCATCAATTTGATTTTAATAGGAATGAATAGTGTTACTAATCTTATAGGAAAAGTAGTTAGAAAATTCTGGAAAAAAAAGAAGATGGAAAGCGAGATGAAGCTCTCATCTATGGGTGTGACTGTATACATGCATGTGAAATTATATCAAAAGCATTGCAAATTAGGTTTCTTTACACATACATTTCTATTTATGATATAACTTAGTATTCCTAGAAAAGCTATTTTATGTTTCTATATATGAAAACAGTGATTGCCACAAGTATTACAAAAGACAAAATAGCTAGTTACTAGTTCGGGGAGGGGGGAGCAACTATGGGTCAATAGTAATGATAGTCACCCATAGATGGGGAAAATTGCATAGGCACAAGACCTGGGCGCATATGAATAATTACATGTACCCGGATTATTATTGGGTATAACCATAGCAACAATGAAAACAATTTGAAGTGTGTAGGTAAAGATTGAACTGGGAATAGAGAGGTGAAAGGAATTGGGTCATTAGATGTGTATGGAATGAAAATGAAGCAGTGTGTGCCACAACTATCAATGAATAGTTAATTTCACAATTTTCCCAACTTATCATAAATGCTATGAAGCGAACCATGTCTCCATAGAAAAAAAAACCATAATATTTGAATACACTAGACAATTACACAGTCATCTCAAAGAATATGTTATAACAACGTTTTGGCCACAAGATCGCAAGTTAAGTTGGTAATTGCGACCAATGAAAATTTATATAAGTTATGAGTCATTGTTTAGAGTGTTTACTGATATATTCAGCATCCATTGACTGAAACAATAATGGAATAAATACCTAGGCCAAACAAAAAAACAATTATTGGTTGAAGAGCAGAGTTTGAGTTTAGCACTATTCTAGTGAGACTAGGCATAGTAGTTCAGAATTGGAAGTCGATAGGGAATAAACTTGATACATTCCTGATGACAATTACAAATGGTTAGTACCGAAATTATATAGTAAATTTCTGACAGGGGTATATTGAGAGTATGCACATCCATAACTACAAGTATGTAAATATTTATAAAGAAATAGAACTTGACCATGAGAATAAACCCTTGGATGGCACAATATGACTGCCCATTGGAATAGAGAAATAAAATAAATATTTGATTTGAACCTAGAGAACGCAGAATAGTACATACTCGCAGTATAAAAATCTAAGACATAATTTAGGTTAAGATTCTAGCAACAAAGTGAAATACTTCACGCGTTGACTAAAATCATTTAACCCAACAAGAAAAGAAGTGACAACCCATAATTTAGTTATATATATAATATATTACTTTAGAGAAAATATGGAATCCTTGTCATTAGAAAAAAATTATTAATTCCTCATAGAGGAAAGGCTCGCGTTGGTTTCAATCAAAATATGGAGGTATATAAACCTCTGTTACCAATTTGCATACAATTTTACAATTAAGAAGAAAAATTGGGCACCGATTGGTTAGTAACTTATCCCAAAGCCTCTTGCTAAATTAGGAGGGATAGTAACCACCTTAGCAGGAAAAATTTAAAAAGTATACACATGAGCGAAGAGAAATGTTCCTTGTACACTGGTGGCACCTCCTAGAAACAAGGGAGAAACTGGATGAAATCATGAAGTAGTCAGTCAGGTGAGAAGAATTATGATTTTATTTTTCTACTACTAACAAAAGAACTTTGTAATAAACAAGTTTCGAGACCACCTACAAAATCCAACCAGAGAAATCTGAAACCTTTTAGGAGGGAGAAGACATAATTAAACAGAAAAGAGTAGAAAGAGAAGAAAAAACATGATAACCAGGTAAGTTTAAAACCAGATACATGTAGAGAGAGAATTTCTACTGCCTGGACCCCATCTTCACTATGAACAACAAAGAATTTTTTGATATCAGTGGAAACTGACATAAAATATCTTGGGTTGCTACAATCATACAAAAAATATGTATGATGGAGAGTAACAAGGCATACATGCATCCTAGTTGAGTGAGTTATTACTTTCCCAAAATAAGAAAGGAAAAAAAATTTACAAACCTTGCGCTTCAAAGGAAAAAAGTAAAAAGAAAAACCGGTAAGTGGAAATTTCAGTGCATGAAGAGAAACAAGAGCCCTAATTTGTATCTTGTAACTCTATAAAACTTAAGCATGAATTACAAAAGTAGGGTGGGGAAGAACATAAAACTACCTGGAGGGACAAATGCGAAACTATGACCAGGTGTTCCATCAAAGCTCAAACCACTGACACACCGAGAATGGTGGAAAAGCTAGACATAGTCAAGGGAAACCACCAAGGATTAACATAGTTAAATATGCGAGAAATATTAACATACAACGAATGCAATTTAAATAACTTACTAGTGAATAATGGAAATAAGAGAATTCCCTGGTGGAGGCCACAAGAAAATATGACAAACCCAACTGCTAACACCCCAAATTCCTCTCATGGTGGGATAACATGAACTCAACACCACTACAATGAAATACAAAGTTCCAAACAAAACCGACAACAACCTAATCATTTAGGTTAAGAATAGGAGGAGTTATCTCCGTTATTACATAAGTATGATGCAGATCTGACTGAGAACTAGTAGTGGTACATAAGGCCGTGTGATAGTCACATGGGGTTTTGTTGTAGTGGCTACAACAACCCTCCAAAATTTTGCGTTAGCTTCATTTTGGAGCCTCCCTTCCAACTTTTCATGACAGCTTCTCTTGCTTCATCATGTTCACAAGCTTCATTGTCTTACTTTCACAAAGGCATCCTGTTCATCATAGCTTGATGCATTCCTCTCACTGGTTGTTCGCCCGAACTCGGTTGTGATGTAGGCTAAGGAACTTCCCCAAGAAAATTATGCATTTATGGAGGGAAACCAGCCTTCACTCCAGAAATTGCACAATCCTATCTAAAATCCTGATGGGCTCCATGATTGCACAATCATTCCAGTCAACACTCCCAACAGGAATTGCGCAATTTTCTCCAGGAAGGCTGCTTAACCCAGAATTTCTGCAAATTTGGGCAACAGACAACTGCTCTGCCCAGAAATTGCATAAATCTCCTAGGTAGTCAGCCCAACTCCCAGCCAGAAATGCGCATTTCCTTCAAGCAGTCAAACACCTCTTGCATGTGTAGCGAATTTGACTGGTTCCCTCTGGGATTGAGCAAAACAGACTTGTATGCATAAGCTGCTTCTCCTAAGGCAACATGGAAAGGCATCCCTTGTCTCATAGATCTATGTTTAGCAGTTGGAGGTTACATTCGAGGAGGAATTTAGAAACCTCCCACCAAGTGTCACTTCCCCTAGATTTGTGGCATGCACGTCACAACCTCGATGTCATCAAAACTCATCAGCCGCACGTTGCAGAGAATCATCACATCAACCTTGTAGATTTGACATCCCACATGACATCAAGGAGCAGTCATCACATTTAGATAAGTTTTTTTGGGTAAGCCCACTTCTCATGCCTTGTACTGCATTTCTATCACTTTTTTTCTTTTCACTTGTGTAATTACTATTTGCTTGATTTCCTTGAGCACCTGCTATCGCTTAAATGTATTCTAGCTTGTCCTAGCTCTATTTCAGTTTTCATTGCTATCTCACTCTTGTTGCATGCATCAAATTGTTTTGCACGGACGTTCGCCTAACCAGTGAATTGCCTCACCCACATGAATATTGATTTGTTTGCCTATATCTTTCGTTCATGTTTTGCATGCATTATTGATCCCTTCTACTATCACTTAGTGTTGCCATGCATTCACTATCTTATTTTCTTTCAATTTCCCATTGGCAAGTCGAGCTAACCTTGGCCCGGACTCTGACCCCATCGAGACTGCATTACACAATCGCGGGAAGGAAGGCTCACCTTCCTCTTCAGAAATGTGCATTCCTTCCTAGTAATGGCCTCTAGGATTGTTTTGTCCATTTTTGGGGCACAGTGGCTGCTTGGCCCAAGAAATTGCACACATTTGTCCCTGGGCCAATAGTCTTTCCTAACTAGAATTGCATATTGCGTAATCCCAATAGTCAGTAGCCAGACTGGACTGTGCATTGTGTAGTTCTAGCAATTAGCTAGTTTCCCAGTAGCCCAAACTCTACCTTATGTAGTTTTGACAGTCAGTCTCCTGATCTCCGAGCCAAAATTGTGCAACCTTCATGATCATTCACCCATGTATGTTGCAAGTCAGTTCTCATGTTCATTTTGGTTTTCGACTAACAGATTACTTGCCATGAGTGTTGCCATGTCTCTAGGTTTTGCATGTGTTCATTTGCCTCTCATAAGTACAGGTACAATGGCTTCTAGGAGAGCAAAGAGAAAGACACCATTTAGAAAACACTTGGGGATGCACTCGATCAAGTGTCTATGGAATTGCCTATCCACAAAGACATCAGGCTATTCATAGACAAGGACATCAAAACTTGACAATAGCATCATCACAGTGAGAAACATCATGAATAACAAATGAACATAGCATACCAAATGCAACGAATGTAAGAGGGTTGCTAACAACACGAAGGCGAAACAAGGTTGCAAGCTCAAACAGATCAATTGATGATGAAAGCAACTTTGGAGACTCTAGTTATGAGGTGACGATGATACATGAAGATCTTGTGAAGACAGAGAATGGAACAAAGAAGGAGTTGCATGTGTCGAAGGAGAAAATTAGGAAGAACATGAAGCTACATAGATAGACGAATGAGTTGCAGCAGGAACAGGAACAACAGTGAGTGCAACATGCACTCATGGATGAAATTGTGCCCATACCAGTTAAATATTCATTACATGGTGAGTAGTGTTGTAGATCACATGCAAGGGATTCAACCTCATGCATGTCATTGAGTACAAGCAGGAAATCCCACCCATTCAACGCACTCACAAAGGCGAAGACAAGAAGCAAATCCAACTGAAGCTTAAAAGGTACTTCGGCAAGTTGATGCGCATGATCACCAGAACGCACTTGAAGATCAACACAGACACTATGCATCAGTGTGTTTCTGGTTCAGCCACACCCAAGATGACCATGCGTATGTTAGTAGATAAGTTAGATAAAGGAACCGAACCAATTCACCAGTTTCAATGGAGGGAAGAGTTCGATTCAGCAAGATGTCACCATGAGGTGCATGCACACCATCATAGATGACCAAGATTTGCATCAGCTCACCACCTTCACCATCACAAGCATGTCAAAGCGTTGGTCTCATCATAGTGGACAGAGTGTTAGTGATTTCTTGCAAGGCTTACTCAATTTATGTTGTCTCACATGAGTACATGTGCATTGTAATGTTGAGTCATGTCAAGTGTAAATCAAGTGTCAATAGTTGGATGTAACACTCATAGAGTAGGTGAAGTGTCATGAAGGTAGTTGAACTGACACAAAGGGGAATGTCAAGGGTCACCCCACCCTTTGCTATAAAGATTCCCTCTTAACTCATTGTATAGGCTTTTGGTCAGGCAAGCTTCTGATAAGACTATCTTGGACAAAGCTTGGACATTATTGTAATGGACCTTGGCTTCTCCATTGCATGAAGCTAGTTCATCTCTTTGGAGGAGTAGGTAGATGTGGCTATAACATTCCACTATTGGGGCTAGTAGGTTTACATGGATGTATTGTATGATTGTGACTTACACTTCTTTATATAATAAGAGCCAATACATTTTCATGCATATGTTGTTATTGTGGTTGGATTGCTCTGGTTTCCTTAATGATATATGTTGTTTAACTTACGTACTTGTGTATGAACTAATTGACATGCAATTATATGAATTTTGTTGTTAATGTGTTGTATAAGTTGTTAATGTTGTCACCGTTCATGTCGAATGCTCTATCAAACATTAGATAGTCCTTTCACATGAACTTTCTTGTAACAACCATCGCACTCGTCTCGGACCGATCTATGAGTGTTGTACATGCTATCTTATCGTGTATGATGTGACTCCCACATTTGAGTGGATTGCTCCACTGGAACCTATGCTTGTCCTTTTGTGTTGTGTGTTCCTAGCTGAGTTGGGACTGATCCCTTTCAACCTGGAACTCACCTTCAGCTTCTTCTCCCTTCGAAGTGTTAGAAGGTCTCATATACCTTCCTTCGCTCACTCCATCAGTTACACCCTTTCTACTGACAGAGTTATCTTACTTGCCTCTGTGCGACATCACGGTCAAGGAATTAACTTACAACTCACTGCTAGGACTCCTACACCAAACAGTCTGAGGTCTAATTGGGACTTCTTACTGGGGAGATCCCCTTGACATGTTGGCAGGTCTAGCACCGTCAACATTTGTGGTGCTAGAATGAGGCCCTAATTACAATCTATCTCCTCTCATCAAGTTTTGAACCTTTGAATACATTTCACGGAGTCTTGCACTATTCTTCCCCCGTGGTGTTTTCTGAATCGTGACGATGTGTTCATCACAGGGAAGCTTTTCAATCTATTTTCCACTCACACATATGATGGTTAAGGAAATGTGGCCAGGCCTAAGCCCTTACATAACTTTATTTCCATGCTTCATGAGGAAGATGAGTTTTCTAACGAAAAGGTCAGTTTTCTACTTACATACACACTTCGTCAATCTTTGTTTCATTGGGTGCTCAGTCTACCGGCTGACACCATGCACTCATTTTAGCACTTCTATAATCTCATTGAAGACACATTCTATCATTTTGATCTAGAGAATCTTGACTAGAAAGTGTTACAACAATGGAGGGCTCCACATGAATCAGTTATTGATTTTCAGGATCGCTTCCGTGACTTGCAGTTTCAAGCTCCGAGGAGCCATATGAAGTTTGCTTATCATTGGGACCATTTCGAGTATTACCTTCAGAAATCTGCCCATCCCAAGAGAAACTTTGAAATCAAGCCTCGTTCAACATTCTTCATTGATGGAGCCGTGCAATCTCATGTGGATGTCAACACTGTCTCAACCGATTGTCTGCCTTCCTCTCATTCAACAGCTCCACCACTGCCAAGTGATGCTATAGAGCATACTCACACACATGTTCATCCTTCACACTCTCCAAACATCACTTCACTCAATTTTTGCATATATTTGGTTATGAATCCTTCGAGTTCTCAGATTCATTCATTTCTTCGACCTCCATATTCGCACTCAGGTGTTCCTCGAGATGATGTTGTCTTGTGTTCATCCATTATAGACCCTTCACTTGTTATCAATGAGGAGAAACCCTTTGATGTTGTTAGTGTTGCACAACCAACATGCGCTATCATTCATGAAGAGTAGGAGTGGGAGCTTGAACATCAACACTAGGCGAAGGCTGACTTACTTCCATCCGAGCCCCCTCCATTCTTTCCTAATATATTTGGTGAACTTGCCATCCCTGATTTTGCATGTCTTTCATCATCCATGGATGCACCCATTGTTGATCACTCGTAGGAATCACCGGATGTTAGTCCATCATTCAACAATGGAGAGGATAAGTTGCTCATTGAATATCCACTTGATCCTTCATTTGTCTTTTTCATAGATACAGAGGATGAGTTTGTTCACTTTCCATTTACCCCTTTGTTTGATTCATTTGATCATGAGGATGTTGAATAATTCATTGATCTTTCTGATCATGACAGTCGTGATCCATTTGCTTCCATTTCTTATCACAATCATGACTCTATCACAGTTGATCTTTCGAAGCCACTTGTTTATGATGATTTATCTGATGATAAAGTTGAAACACTCAAGACTGTCAGGTCCTCTCTCTGTTGGGGTTAGTCTCACTTCCGATCATGAAATTGTTCAATCCACCAAGGCTCCTCATCACTCATCTTTATGCATTAAAGATCCATCTCACTCACAGATCACACTTCCTCCACTCAAACTACACGATTCCATTTCTCATGCATTGGAGGAGTCTTACATTGCAAGAACTCATGCAAGGCATATGTTATCTTTGTTTCTTTTCTTTTCTTGCATGTCATAGTCAAGAGTGTGCTTATAATTCAAAGATGTAAATAGTGTCACACAATTTCATGGCAAGTCCATGGACTGCCCGCCATGTACATGCACTCACTTATGTCCTGTGGGCATTTTGAAACACGAAGTGTGGTTTTATTCATTGTTATATCTTTCTTGCTTTTTGGTTCACACAACTGGGTTTCTCACAGACCAAGACTTCCCCAACATAGGTCTACCAATGCACCGGTGGCTGCATTGGAAGTATCACTTCACGTGATCAGGCCCATGCACCATTAGTGTAGGAGTAGGAGTAGTGTTTGTTTCCCATTGTTTACTTGCTTGCTTTTTTGCTTAGATGCTTTGTTTGCTGGTTTGTTTGTTTGCTTGTTTGCTTATTTAATTTACTTTCAGTTTTTATTCTACTCTTTCTTTTGTTTTTTGTTTGTTAGTTCGCTTGTTTCATTGAAGGTTAGTTTTGCATGAAACCATGTATGACTCTTGAAATGAGCTAGGTAAAGTACAAGAGGGCTTGTACAACTATCGCTACTTGGTTATATGTCATCTTGCCTTTGTATGATGATCTTGTTATTTTTAGTCCATGGTACGTTGAAGGAAAATATGTATTGTTCAAAGTGAACCTTGGCAAAAACACAACGCTTGTGCACTAAATAGTGTTACCATCTCTAGTTGGTTGATTTTGGGTTAACCCTTGTTAGCTTAGTTAAGTAGAGTAAGGTGAGGGGGAAAAACTTAACAGGAACGTCAGAGATACAATAAACTACTTCGCTGTTGGAATAACCTCTTATGATCTCAATAAGTTGGGATCCTTCTTCCACCTCTGAAATGAATAAGTGTTATGCACAATTGAGAAAAAATGAAATGGTGAAAAAATTCGAAGTGAAAAATGAATAACAATAAAGAAGATATAGGCTTCCTACACAGAGAAGTGATGCAAGTAACTCTGCTGGGGTACTGACCAAGCTCGCTGACAGCGGAGCCATGCTTGCCTTCCTATGTGACTACGCCAGGGATTTTCCACACCTGCTGGCAGCGGAGCAACACCAGAGATGAAACTAAGACACTAATGACTATACTACTTGTCCACCTATAAACCCATCAACCCCAATCGAAACAACCATGTTTCCTTGGCTTGGAAAATGTGTCAATTGACTAAGATCTTGGGAAATGCTACATCTTACAATCAAGCTAGTGTGAAACCAAGATGAGCTAAGAGATGAAAAATACTTCCGGAGTTGTTAGAATTTCTTTTCATGAAAAAGGTCCATTCAAAAGGCTATAGTTCTACCAATGTGTCACTAAGTGTTGTAGTGGCTACAACCACCCTCCAAAATTTTGGGTTAGCTTCGTTTTGGAGCCTCCCTTCCAACTTTTCACAACAACTTGTCATGCTTCATCAACTTCACAAGCTTTAGTGTCTTTTTTGTACAAAGGCACCCAGTCGATCATAGCTTGATGCATTCCCCTCAAAGGCTGTTCACCCGGACTTGGTCCAGTTGCAGGCTGAGCAACTTCCCTAAGAAAATTGTGCATTTTTGGAGGGAAACCAACCTTCCATCCAGAAATTGCACAATTCTGTCTGGTAGCCTTCTGTGCTCCAATATTTCACAATCTTGTCAGTCAATACTCCCCGTAGGAATTGCACAATTTTCCCCAGTAGGGCTGCCTAGCCTAGAATTTGCATAAATCTGGGCAACAGTCAACTGGCCCAAAAATTGTGCAAATCTCCTGGGCAGTTCACCCAGCTCCCAGCCAAAAAAGTGAATTTCCTTCAAGCAGTCGAACAACCTCTTGCATGTGCAGCTGAGTTGACTAGTTCCCTCCGAGACCGAGCAAAACAAACTTTCATGCATAGGCTACTTCTCCTAAGGTAACATGCAAAGGCATCCCTTGTCTTAGGGATCTATGTTTAGCAGTTGGAGGTTACATACAATGATCAATTCAAAAACCTCCCACCAAGTGTCACTTCCCCTAGATTTGTGGCATGTGCATCACAACCTCGATGTTATAAAAAATCATTAGTCGAATGATGTAGAGCTCATTCCTCACATAAACTTGTAGCTCTAACATCCCACATCACATCTAGGAGCAGTCATCACATTCAGCTCAACTGTTTTGGGGTAAGCGCGCTTCCCATGCCTTGTGTTGCATTTTTGTTGTTTTTTTGTGTTTTTTCTTGTGTGAGAGTTGTTTTCTTGATTTCTTTGAGTGCTTTCTATCATTTACATGTATTATAGCTTGTCCTAGATCTGTTTTAGTTTTCGTTGCTATCTCACTGTTGTCGCATGCATGAAACTATTTTTCACAGACGTTCGCCCAATCGATGAACTTCCTCACCCAAATGCATGTTGATCTATTTTATGAATTTCTCATTCATGTTTTTCATGCACTATCGATCAATTCAACTGTCACATAGTGTTTCCATGCATTCACTATATTATTTGATTTTAGTTTCCCATCAGCGAGTCAAGCCAACCTTAGCCTGGACTCTACGCCCACCTAGGCTGCATTGTTCAATCTGGGGAAGGAAGGCTCACCTTCCTATCTAGAAGTGCTCATTCCTTCCCAGCACTAGCCTCTAAGACTGTTTTTCTCATTTCTTGAGGATAGTGGCTCCTTGGCCCAAGAAATTGCACAAAATTGTCCCTGGGCTAGCAGTTCTTCCCAAATAGAATTGCACATTACGAAATCCCAATAGTCAACAGCGAGACTGGATTGTGCATTCCGCAGTTCTAGTAGTCAATCAGTCTCCCAGTAGTCCAGACTGTGCCTTGTGCAGTATTGGTAGTCAGTCTCCCGAACTCCTGGCCGAAATTTCACAACCTTAATGATCATTCACCCAGGTATGTTGCAAATCAGTTCTCATGTTCATTTTGGTTTTCAACTAATAGATTGCTTGCCATGAGTGTTTCCATGTCTCCAAGTATCCCAAGTGTTCATCTACCTCTCAGCAATATAGGTGCAATGGTTTCCAGGGGAGTAGAGATGAAGACACCATTTAGAGCACACTTGGGGATGCAGTTGATCAAGTGTCTATGGACTTGCCTACCCACGAAGACATTAAGTTGTTTATAGACAAGGACATCAATACATTATAGTAGCAGCATCACAACGAGCAACATCATGAACAATAGCTAAAGACAACATACCAAATGTAACGAATGCAAGAGGAGGGTTGTTGACAACATGGAGGCAGAACAAGGTTGCAAGCTTAAGGATATTCATTCAGGATGAAAGTAACTTTGGAGACTCTGGCTATGAGGTGATGGCGAGACATGAATATTTTCTGAAGATAGAGAATGGAGCAAAGAAGGAGTTGCATGTGCTGAACCAACAACTCAGGAAGAACATGAAGCTACAGAGATAGATGAATGAGGTGGAACAGGAATAGGAACCGCGGTGAGCAAAATGTGCACTCATGGATGAAACTGCACCTGTACAAGTTAAAGATCCATCCTAACAGCTGGTAGAGAGCAGACATCGTGAATAGTGTTTTTGATCACACATAAAGGATTCAACATCATGCATGACATTGAGCACATGCATGCAATCCAATCCATTCAACACACTCACCAAGGCAAACACAAGAAGCATGTCAAGTTGGAGCTCAATAGGTACCTTGACAAGTTGGTGTGCATGATCACCAACACTCACTTGAAGATCAACACAGACACTATGCATCAGTGTCAATTCAGTCACACCCAAGAAGACCATGCACTTGTTAGCATATGAGTTGGATGAAAAAGCCGAACCAATGCAACCGTCGCAACGAAGACAAGTGTTCGCTTCAGCAAGATGTCACCATGAGGTGCATGCACACCATCACGGATGACCAAGCTTGGCATCATCTCACCACCTTCACCATCACAAGCATGTCAAAGAGTTGGTCTCACTACAGTGGACCGAGTGTTATTGATGTCTTGCAAGGCTTGCTCAAGCCATGTTGTCTCACATGAGTACATGTGCATTGTAACGTTGATTCATCTCAAGTGTAATTCAAGTGTCAATAGTTGGATGTAACATGCATAGAGTAGGTGAAGAGTCATGAGGGTAATTGAACTGTCACAAAGGGGAATGTTAAGGGTTACCCCACCCTTTGCTATAAATTGTCCCTCATAGCTCATTGTATAGGCTTTTGGTTAGCCAAGCTTCTGATAAGACTATCTTGGACAAAGCTTGGACAATATTGTAATGCGCCTTGGCTTCTCCACTGCATGGAGCTAGTTCATCTCTCTGGTGGAGTAGGAAAATGTGGCTTTAACATTCTAGTGTTAGGGCTATCATGTTTACATGGATGTATTGTATGATTGTGACTTACACTTCCTTATATAATAAGACCGAGCACATTTTCATGCATATGTTGTTATTGTAGTTGGACTACTCTGGTTTCCTTAATGAATATGTTGTTTAACTTACATACCTGTGCATGAATTGATTCACATGAAAATATATGAATATTGTTGTTAATTTATTGTATATGTTGTTAATGTTGTCACCGTTTGTGTTGACTGCTCTATCGGACATCAGACAAACCTTTCACACGAACCTTGCTATAACAACTGTCGCACTCATCTCAGACTGATCCGTGAGTGTTGTACGTGTTAGCTTACATTGGATGACATGATTGTGTATCTGAGTGGACTTCTACGCTAGAAGTTGTGCATGTCCTTCTTTGTTGTGTGTTCCTAGCCAAGTTGGGACTGATCCCTTTCAACCTGGAACTCACCTTCTGTTATGAAACTAGCTCAAGAAAAGATAGAAAAGATAGATCAACGCCTTAGAATTCAGCCTCTTCGAGGGGGCAACCTCCTTTACATTACATAAATGAACAATTCTTGGATGATACAAATGAAAAGACCTCCTTTCCATATATAGGAGTCTAAGGGGTCATAACATAATCAGAGCCGACATAACAATGATAATGTAAGGGCGCAATAATAAAAATAGTGGGCTTCTATGGGGCATAATAGTAATAATATGGGCACTACATGGGTACATCAATATAATATGTGGGTTTTACTAATAACAATAAGGGGTTACACTAGTAGTTTAGGGGCCTAACATCATCAACAATTCCGTTTTGAATACGGGGCACACACGTCAAGGTATAATCTGAAAACAATTTCAGGCTGTCTAGGACTGCATTTCGGTAAGCTCACATCCGAGGATGTTTTGCTTGATACTCACCTTTAACTTGCTTAATCACCAATATGGAGTCGCCATATACTGCAATCCTCTTAGCATTCAGCTTTCTTAGAATTTTTAGGCTAGCAATCAAGGCCTCATACTCAGCCTCATTGTTTGAACAATCAAAAGCTAGTTTATAAGAACATACCCGCATATTAATAGGCACTTTATTTGGAGCAGAAAAGGGATTGCATACCATAATACCAATTCGAGTACCCTCATTTCCCACTGCACCATCGAAAGCCATGGTCCACAGGCCCTCTTCATCTTCTTCTAAGTGCCAAAATTCTACTAGCTCTATTTTTCGCGCTTGTTGTCCATTATCGTCAGCTGATTGTGCAACGGTGTCTTGTTGTTATTGTCCTTCTTTCTTCAAATTTTCTCTGAAATTCTCTGTTATTTCTGGAATACTTTCTGCTTCTATTAATTGACTATCTATATCATTGAAACTATCTGAATACAAAACAAAAGACTCAAGATCTGTATGTACATAATTGATCGGATGATTGATCGGTTTCTCCTTGCTTGTAATCATGTATTTCATTTTTTGTTCCCGGTACAATTTTCTCATTTGGCCAAACACAGGAATCATTGCATAGGAGAATTCTAGTTGTAATGTCCCTTTCAATTTCACTCCCCAAGACCCAGAAAGGAGCATACCAAACCAGGGAGGAATGTCCACCGCAACAATATCCATCAAAGCATTCTTTGTTGGGATTTGATCCAAACATACAACCAAGTCTTTGATGAGCCCAATACATCTCACTCTGCTGGAATCAAATGAAAATATATCATGGTATTTCCTAGTGATGTCCAAACCCAACTTCTCCGTGATAGCTTTCGGCATAAGATTATGGGAAGCTCTAGAATCGAACATAGCATTATGCAACACAAAATCATGCACCCTTAAACTGATATAAAAAGGCGTCATATCACTATTTGGAGACTCACCATTCAATGCTGGCCCAAAAATCAATTCAGGTTGATCATCTTCGACATTCACCATATCAGACATTGGATCAAAGTTTCAAATTTTAGAAACTTGTCCTCTATAACTGTTGTTCCTCATTATTTCAGTCAAGGGAATGGATACCTTCAATTTAGAAATTTCATTTTCCAAACTAAAAGATGAAATCTTTTCTACCTCTTTAAGTGGGACATCTTTCTTCTCCTTTTCCTTCGATGCAATTGGCTGATTTGATTTTTCTGCTGATAGATATTTGTTGATATTAGGATCAACTATCTCTTTCCCTTTCTTTGATGCCGAATCATTCTTTGATGCTGAAGTTTCTTTCCTCTTTTGAATTGGGTTAACGGGCACATCTCTGTTTCTAACTGAATATTGACACTGATGGGTGGACAAGGCATTCATATATCCTCTTTGGTACTCATCTGATTCTTCTTCCAAAACCGTGTCATTTGCTAGAATGAAACCTGCATCTTTGTGTACTTTTGAACTTTCTGCGAACTCCTCTTCTTCAGTAATATAAATTGGCATATCATCTGGAGTGAAGAAGTGATTTTCCTCTCCACTCACATTCTCCTCCTCTTCTGACTCTGGACCAAGTACCACATTCTACTGTAGATGTGGCTGTACTGGTTGTTGTGTTTTCCGATCTTGGGCTTGCTGCTCTCTTTATTTGATTCTATATTGTGGCTTCTCTTGGCCACGGAAGTTAGGATTTCTAACTTGTGGTTCCAGTTTATCAAGTTTCACCCTTTCAATCATCTACTCCACCTTCCGAGGTAACTGATCTGTTGAATATGACTCTTCCTTTATTGTGGCATTCTTTTCTGCTCTTGCTCTAGCCCTCTTGGCCAGCAGATTTGCCTCAATGCTGACTGCCATCTTTTGCATATCTTCCATTGTGGCAGGCTCTCTCTCTTAGTTGATAAGCCATGTCAGCATCAAAACCATCCAGAAATTTCATCATGGCTAGCCCCACAGGTGGCCTTAAATGATCAGGAATTGCTTTGTAAACTGAGTTGAATCTAGTGTAGTAATCTTGAACAGACTCACCAACATTCCGTTTGATATGCTCATATTCATGAAGAATTTGAAGAGGATTCTTCTTGATTTCCCAACAATCTAAGAATTGTCTTTGTAGATCATCCAATGTAGAAATGCTAGCAGTGGGTAAAGCTCTGAACCCTTTCCTAACTTCACCACTAAATGTTTGTGCAAACAATCTCATTGTTACATTTTCTGCATCGATATCATGAAGGTCACAAAAATCTCCCATTCGGTCCACATGTTGTTGGCCGGTAGTGTTGTGAGGAGTGCCATCAAACAAAGAAATCTTGTTGTGATAATCTGTGGGCATATCATCTAAAACTTGAGGCAGCATGCGAGGTGCAAAACAGGCAGCCATCACTCTTGGTGGATTCGGTCTGGGGGATGTTTTGGGAGTAGGCGTAGCTGATGTGTGAGGTGTATGAGGGGGGGTGCGTGGAGGAGATGCAATTTTGGATGTAGAAGAATAGTTCACTATAGATCTTTGATATGAGACAATAGGCTGCACAGGGATAGTAGGAATGAAGAGCGGTTCAGTGGGAATCCTTGAGCTAGATGCAATTGCAGAAGGTTCAAGAGTCGCAGATGAAGTTTCTAAGAAATCAACGAGGTTTGAAGCCACAATTGAAGTTTGAATCTATGTCAAAATATAATCATCAATTGACCAATTAGCCCTTTTAGTTTCGAGATCCACAAGAAAATGAGGATTGGGGATAGTAGACTCAACAACACTTTCGGATTTGGTTTCAAACAATGATATTTCGAACTGCTCATCAAAATCAAGCTCTTCAAGGTACTCAAAGAGTGTAGGACATGAATATGATTTAAACATGGGAATCACTAAGCTCTCTTGATGAAGAAGTCTTCAAATCAAATTGGGATTTTCGTAGACAGGAGGAGGATCTAGATCGGGATTAGCTCTGGTATATCTCCTTGAAGCCAGTGTGGTATTTTCAAACGATCAAATGGACATAAACAACTTTCTCAACCTATAAAATCCTAAGCTTATCATCCACAACTTAGAATCATCAAATGTACTTGGGTGTTTGCAGGTTATATTTTCTGTTAATGAGACTAGACCAAAGATCGACTGAAGTAGTGTTTATCTACTTGCGATAATGCAAAGCAAAAGAGTTTCGAAGGCTACTTGGCTGGCTTCAACCTCCATCTATAGTTTATAAAACAAAGAACACTAAT
>APFE030646890.1:90984-104309 GCA_000404065.3 Pinus taeda
TAAATGAACAATTCTTGGATGATACAAATGAAAAGACCTCCTTTCTATATATAGGAGTCTAAGGGCTCATAACATAATCAGAGCCGACATAACAATAATAATGTAAGGGAACAATAATAACAATAGTGGGCTTCTATGGGGTAGAATAGAAACAATATGGGCACTACCTGGGTACATCAATATAATAAGGGGGTTGTACTAATAACAATAAGGGGTTACACTAGTAGCATAGGGGCCTAACACCTTCACCTTCTTCTCACTTCGAAGTGTTAGAAACTTTGATACACCTTCCTTGACTCACTGCATCAGTCACAGACTTGCTACTGATAGAATTATCCTACTTGCCTCTATATGAAATTGTGGTCAAAGCATTACCTTACGATCCACTGTTGGTACTTCTACACCAAACAGTTTTATGCCTAATTGGGACTTCTTATTGGGGATATCCCCCTGACATGTTGACGGGTCCAACACTATCAACATCTCTGGCGCTAGAAGGAGGGCCTGATGACAAGTTGTGTCCTCTCCCCTAGTTTTGAATCTTTCCACATCTTTCATGGTGTCTTGCACTCTTCTTCCCCCACAATGTTTTTCGAATCATGAAGATACCTCCATCATGGGGAAGATTTTCAATCTCTTGTCCACTCACACATATGATGGTGAAGATGAAGCGGCTTAGCCTGAGCACTTACATAACTTTCTTTCCATGCTTCATTAGGAAGATGGTATTTTTGACGAACATGTCGGTTTGCTGCTTGCATACACACTTCGTCAATCTCCATTCCGTTGGGTGCTCATCATACCAACTAATAATGTGCACTCATTTAAGAAGTTATGTGATCTCATTGAAGACATGTTCTCTCATTTTGATCCAAACCATCTTGACCAGAAATTGTTACAACAATGGAAGGCTCCACATGAATCAATTATTGATTTTTGGCAACGCTTCCGTGACTTGCAGTTTCAAGATCCGAGGTACTATATGAAGTTTTCTTATCTTTGGGATTGGTTTGAGTATTGTCTTAAGAAATCTACCCATCCCAAGAGAAATTTTGAAATCAAGCCTCGCTCAACATTATTCATTGATGGAGCCTCACAATCTCATGTGGATGTGGACACCATCTCAACTAACTGTCCACCTTCCTCACATTCAACAGCTCCACCACTGCTAAGTGATGCTGAAGAGCATACTCACACACCTATTCATCCTTCACACTCTGCCAACATCACTTCACTCAATTTTTGCATAGATTTGGTTGTGATTCCTTCGAGTTCTCATATGCCTTCCTTTCTTTGACTTTTGTGTTCGCACTCGAGCCTTCCTCCAGATGATGTTGTCTTGTGTTCGTCCATTCTAGACTCTTCACTTGTTGTGAATGAGGAGCAATCCTTTGACGGAGTTGGTGTTGCACAACCAACACGCGTTATCATTCCTAACTTCTTTGGTGAACCTGCCATCAATGATTTTGCATGTGTGTCTTCATCCACGGATGAACCCATTGTTGATCACTCATAGGAATCACCGGATGTCAGTCCATCATTCAACAATGGAGAGGATAAGTTACTCACTAAAGATACACTTGATCCTTCACCTATATTTTCTGGAGATACATAGGATGAGTTTGTTCAATTTCCATCCACCCCTGCGTTTAATTTGTCTGATCATGAGGATGCCAAAGAATTCATTGATCTTTCTGATCATGGTGTTCATGATCCATTCACTTCCATTTTTTATTATGATCATGACTCTATCGTAATTGATCTTTTGATGCCACCTATTTATGATGATCTATTTGATGACAAAGTTGAAACACCCAAGACTGTCGAGGAACTTTAGCCTGAGATGATGATTATGTCAGGTCCTCTCTCTCTTGGGGTTAGTCTCACATCCAATCATGAAAATTTTCAATCGCCCAAGGCTCCTCATCACTCATATGTATGCATTGAAGATCCATCTCACTCATAGATCACAGTTCCTCCACTCGAACTGCATGATCCCATTGCTCATTCATTGGAGGAGTCTTACATTGCAAGCACTTGTGCGCGACACAAGTTATCTTTGCTTCTTTCATTTGCTTGCATGTCACAGTCAAGAGTGTGCTTATGTTTCAAAGTTGCATGTATTGTCACATAGCACCATGGTAAGTCCACAGACTGCTCGTCATGCACATGCACTCACTTATGTCCCGTGGGCACTTTGAAACATGAAGTGTGCCTGTCTTCATTATTATATCTTTCTTGCTTGTTGGCTTGCACAACTGGGTTGCTCATGAACCAAGCTTTCACCAACATGGGTCTACCAATGCACCGGTGGCTGCATTGGAAGTATCACTTCACGTGATCACGCCCATGCACCGTTACTATAGGAGTAGGAGTAGTGTTTGCTTTTAGTTGTTTACTTGCATGCTTATTTGCTTACATGATTTGTTTGCTTACTTTCTTTCACTTTTGCTTCTGTTCTTGCTTTGCATTGTTGTTTTTTAGTTCGCTTGTTTTGTTGTAGGTTAGTTTTGCATGAAACCATGTATGACTCTTGAAACAAGCTGGGTAAAGTACAAGAGGTCTTGTACATCTATCATTACTTGGTTATCTATCGTCTTGCCTCTGTATGATGAGCTTGTTACTTTTAGTCCATTATATGTTGAAGGAGAATATGTACTATTCAAAGTGAACCTTGATGAAAACACAACGCTTGTGTGCTAACTAGTGCCACCTTCTCTAGTTGGTTGTTTTTGTGTTAACCCTTGTCAGCTTAGTAAAGTAGAGTAAGGTGAGGGGGAAAAACTTAACACGCACGTTAGAGATACAATAAACTACTTCTCTATTAGAAAAACCTCTTATGCTCTCAATAAGTCAGGATCCCTCTTTTACCTCTGAAATGAATAAGTGTTATGCACAATTGAAAAAAAATGAAAAATAACAACACTGAAAAGGTCAAAAAATTCAAAGTGAAAAATGAATAAGGCAAAATAAGGAAAAGGATTCATGCGTAGCGAGGTGATGCAGGTAACTCTATCGAGGTACTGGCTAGGCTCATTAGTAGTGGAGCCATGCTTTCATTCTTATGTGACTCCGCTAGGGTACTGTTCAGGCCTGCTGGCAACAGAGCAACATCAGAGATGAAACTAAGACTATGATGACTATACTACTTTTGCACCTATATACCCATCAACCCCAAACGAAACAAATGTGTTGCCTTGCCTTGGAATGTGTGTCAATAGACCAAGAGCTTGGTAGATGATGCATCTTACAATCAAGCTTATGTGAAACCGAGATGAGCTGAGAGATGAACAATAGTTCCAGAGGTGTTAGACTTGCTTTTCACGAACAAGGTCCATTCAAAGAGCTGGAGTTCTACCAGTGTGTTTCTTGGTGTTGTAGTGGCTACAACCACCCTCCAAAATTTTTCCTTAGCTTAATTTTGGAGTCTCCCTTCCAACTTTTCACAACATATTGTCTTGCTTCATCAAGTTCACAAGCTTTAGTGTCTTGCTTGCACAAAGGAAGCATGTCGATAATAGCTTGATGCATTCCCCTCACAGGTTGTTCACCCAGACTCGGTCCAGCTGCAGGTTGAGTAGCTTCCCCAAGAAAATTGCACATTTCTGGAGGGAAACCAACCTTCCCTCTAGAAATTGCACAATCATGTATGGCAGCCTGCTGGGCTCCAAGATTGTGCAATCCTTCCAGTCAACACTCCCAACAGGAATTGCGCAATTTTCCCCAGAAGGGTTTCTTAGCCAAAAATTTTCACAAATCTGGGCAGTAGTCAGCTACTCTACCTAGAGATTGCACAAATCTCTTGGGCATTCCACCCAACTCGCAGCTAGAAATGTGCATTTCCTTCAAGGATTCTAACAACCTCTTGCATGTGCAGCTGAGTTGACCGGTTCCCTCCGAGACCGAGAAAAACAAACTTGCATGCATAGGCTACTTCTCCTAAGGCAACAATCAAAGGAATCCCTTGTCTCAGGGATCTATGATTAGAAGTTAGAGGTTACATGCAACGAGAAATTCAGAAAACTCCCACCAAGTGTCGCTTCCCCTAGATTTGTGGCATGCACATCGCAACCTCGATGTTATAACAACTCGTCAGTCGAATGCTACAGAGCTCATTCCGCACATCAACCTTGTAGCTCTGACATTCCACATCACATCTAGGAGCAATTTTCACATTCACCTCAGCTGTTTTGGGGTAAGCCCACTTCCCATGCCTTGTGCGGCATTTCTGTCACTTTTTGTGTTTTCACTTGTGTGAGTATTTTCTGCTTGATTTCTTTGAGTGCTTGCTATCATTTACATGTATTCTAGCTTGTGCTAGCTCCATTTCAGTTTTCGTTGCTATCTCACTATTATCGAATGCACGAAACTATTTTGCATGGACGTTCGCCCAGCCAACGAACTGCCTCACCGACCTACATGTTGATCTATTTTCTGAATATTTCATTCATGTTTTACATTCACTATTGATCACTTCTGCTATCACTTAGTGTTGCCATGCATTCGCTCTCTTACTTTCTTTCAGCTGCCCATCCGCAATTCGAGCAAACCTTAGCCCGAACTCTTCCCCCACCAAGGCTGCACTGTGTAATCTGGGGAAGGAAGGGTTACCTTCGTCTCTAGAAATGCATATTCCTTCCTAGCATTAGCCTCCAGGACTGTTTTGTGCATTTATGGAGGACAGTGGCTGCTTGGCCCAAGAAATTGAGCAGATTTGTCCCTGGGCCAATAATCCTTCCCAGTTGGAATTGTGTATTGTGTAATCTCATCAATCAAGAGCTAGACTAGACTTTGCCTTACGCAGTTCCTATAGTCAGTCAGTCTCCTACCATCCTAGATTGTGCCTTGTGTAGTCTTGGTAGTTGGTCTCCCAACGTCCCAGCCAGAATTGCGCAACCTTCATGATCATTCACCGAGGGATTTTGCAAGTCAGTTCTAATGTTCATTTCGGTTTTCGACTGACAGATTTCTTGCCATGAGTGTTTCCATGTATCTAGGTATCGTAAGCATTCATCTGCCTGTTAGTAGTATAGGTACAATGGTTTCTAGGAGAGAAAAGACGAATACACCATTCATAACACTTGGTGATGTAGTCGATCAAGTGTCTATGGACTTGCCTACACACAAAGACATCAAGGTGTTCGTAGACAAGGACATCAAGACATGACAACAATAGGATCACAACGAGCAACATCATGAACAGTAGTTGAAAACAACATACCAAATTCAATGAATGCAAGAGTATGGTTGTTGACAACACGAAGGCAGAACAAGGTTGCGAGCTCAAGCAGTTCCACTGACGATGAAAGAAAAATTCGAGACTCTGGCTCTGAGGTGATAGCAAGACATGAATATCGTGTGAAGATAGAGAATGGAACAAAGAAGGAGTTGCATGTGTTGAAGCAGAAACTAAGGAAGAACTCGGAGTTGCATAGACAAAAGAATGAGTTGCAGTAGGAATAGGAACAACAATCAGTTCAACATGCACTCACAGGTGAAATTTCTCTTGTACAAGTTAAAGATCCATCCCAACAACTGACACAGAGTAGACATGGTGAGCATTGTTGCTGACCACATGCAAGGGATTCAACATCGTTCATGTCATTTAGCACACACATGCAATCCAATCTATTCAACACACTCACCATGGTAAAGACAAGAAGAAAGTACTTCAACAAGTTGATGTGTATGATGACCAAGACACATTTGAAGATTAGCACAGACACTATGCATTAGTGTGTTGCCAGTTCAGGCGCATCCAAGAAGACCATGCGCATGTTAGTAGACGAGTTGGATGAAGGAGCCAAACTAATGCACCGGTTGCAATGGAGGCAAGAGTTCACTTTAGCAAGATGTCACCATGAGGTGCATGCACACCATCAAGGACGACCAAGCTTGGCATCAACTCACCACCTTCACCATCACAAGCATGTCAAAGAGTTTCTCTCATCACAAGGGACCGAATGTTAGTTATGTCTTGCAAGGATTTTTCAATCCATGTTGTCTCACATGAGTACATGTGCACTGTAACATTGAGTCATGTCAAATATAATTCAAGTGTCAATAGTTGGACGAAATACTCATAGAGTAGGTGAAGAGTCATGAGGGTAGTTGAACTGTCACAAAGGGAAATTTCAAGGGTCAGCCCACCCTTTTCTATAAATGGTCCCTCATAGCTCATCATATAGGCTTTTAGTCAGCCAAGCTTCTGATAAGACTATCTTGGACAAAGCTTAGATAATATTGCAATGCAACTTGGCTTCTCTACTGCACAGAGCTAGTTCATCTTTTTGGAGGAGTAGGTAGATGTGGCTATAATGTTCCACTGTTGGGGCTAGGAGGTTTACATGGATGTATTGTATGCTTGTGACTTACACTTTTTTACATAAGAAGAGTCAACACATTTTCATGCATATGCTGTTATTGTAGTTGGACTGCTCTAGTTTTTTTAATGATATATGTTGTTTAACTTACATACTTGTGTATGAACTGATTCACATGAAATTATAGGAATCTTGTTGTTAATGTGTTATATATGTTGTTAATGTTGTCACCCTCCATGTCGACTGCTCTGGTGGACATCAGACAAACCTTCCACATGAACCTTGCTATAACAACCGTCACACTCATCCCGGACTCATCTGTGAGTGTTGTATGTGTTGTCTTACCTTGTATTATGTGACTTCTGCATCTGAGTGGACTGCTTCATTGGAAGGTATGCATGTCCTTTTGTGTTGTTTTTTCTTAGCTGAGTTGGGACTGATCCCTTTCAACCTGGAACTCACCTTCACCTTCTTCTTCCTTCAAAGTGTTAGAACCTCTCATACACCTTCCTTGACTCACTACATCATTCACACCCTTTCTACTCACAGAGTTATCTTACTTTCCTCTATGTGACATTAAGGTCAAGGCATTACCTTACAACCCACTGTTGAGACTTCTACACCAAACGGTTTGAGGTCTAATTGGGACTTCTTACTGGGGAGATCCCCTTGACATGTTGGTGGTTCTAGCACTGTCAACAGGTTTGTATAGATGGTTCATCACCATTTGCCCCACAAAACTAAGCCTAAATATTGCATTATTATATTAATGATTGATTTATACGATGAAATTTCAGCTGCAAATATTTTTTGGGGGTATGCAATAATCCAAGGTAAAAGGATTAGTAACTATTTCACCCCAGCGCACTAGGAGACTTTAAATGGGAAGACATTTCATCACATGTTGACAATGTTGGACCCACCAACATTTCATGGGATCTCCTTGGTAAGAAGTCCCAATTAGACATCAGACCGTTTGGTTTAGTAGTCCCACCAGTGGGTCATATAACAATGCCTTTACCATGATTTCACGCAAAGGCAAGTAAGGTAACTCTATTGGTAGCAAGGGTGTGACCGCTATGGTGAGTTAAGAAAGCCACATGAAAGGTTCTAACACATGTGGGTTGAGTTGAGTGCGCCCCTTGGCAACCTGTAATAGTACTCGGATGGGAAGGGAACACACGAGTGAAGATACATCACAAGCTAGAATGAAAGTCAACTGGTAATCCAAAGTGATGGTTAAACCAATGAACACATTTCAGAAACATTCATACATACTCATATAGAAAAGTCCATACATGCATGTGTAATAAAGAAAATACATATTCCATTTGGAGTAAACAAGACAAATGGAATATAATAAAACATATGCATGAAACGTGATGGCTCTTATTATATAAAGAAGTGTAAGTTCCAGTCATACAATATACCCATGTACACCCGCTATCCCCAATAGTGGAACGTTACAGTCACATCTGCCTGCTCCTCCAAAGAGATGAACTAGCCTTGTGTAGTGGAGAGGCCAAGGTGTGTTACAATACTACCCAAGCTCTCTCCAAGATAGTCTTATCAGAAGTTTGGCTGACCAAAAGCCTTTATAATGAGTTATGAGTTCTATTTATAGCAAAGGGTTGGGTAACCTTTGGCATTCCCCTTTGTGAAAGTTCATCTACTCTCATGACTCTTCATCTACTCTATGACTATTACATCTAACTATTGACACTTGAACTTCCACTTGACATGATGTTACATTACAATGCACATGTGCTCATGTGAGATGAAATGGCTTGGGCAAGCCATGCAAGACATCACTGACACTCAGTTCGATGTGGTGAGATAAACTCTTTGTTATAGACATATTTGGGCACTACAACCCCAATCTTATATGTTGATAAACCAAGGGCTCTTTAACCACTAAAATTGTCGTTTTATACCCTAAAGGATCATGGTCAACTGATTACATCATTCCCCAAAAGTTTGACCTGAAAAACAACTTAGAACTGGCCAAAAGTGGACCATACTGACTCCTCCACTGTCAAGCTGTGATGCATACTGACTTCTACACTAGCCAGGTGCGATGCATACTGAAGAGGCCTTCTATAGGGTGTGATAAGCAAGGATGGAAAAATGTTTGAGACAGTTTGCTAAGTGGATGCTCATGGAATCTTCTAGAAGCTTCTCCTATGACACTTGCCTCTCTGAATTCGCCCAGGGATGAGTAAGAGATCCAAGAAATCTCCAAGTGGAACCAAGAACTATGAATGGAATGACACTAATCAGAAACCTAGATATGACTCACACCCTTGTAGACATCTATAAATGGATCCCTCATCTGAGAGATCTAGAGGCTGGAATTTTGTAATTTGCAAGGAAGTGTTGATAGTATGTCTTTGAGAAAAAGCATTGTATTGTTGGGTGATATTTCTTTTCATGAGGTGAAGAGGGCTTTGATGCTGGGAGGATGATGCTGGATCAGACAACTAGGTTTTAATTCTCCCTTCTATTTTAATAAAGTTCTTTGAGTTTTCCTGCATACAATCATGTATTTGTGAATGTTGTTATTTGTGAATGCCATTGTATGTCCATTGTATTTCTGATTCTACAATTCTTATGATATAATACATCGAGATGCTTTGATAGTTCTTTCTTACTGTCTTTCTATAGGTACTCTCCAAGCGAGATAAGTACTAAGAGGAGTTGCGAGGTCCGTCAAGGGGGAGAGAGATCAAGAAAGGAGTTAAGTGGAAGATCCAGGTTCGTTCCTTTGCCTCTCTCTTATCTATTATACATATAGGAAATCACAAATTGCTTTGATTTTTTGTTTCTAGGATAGATGCGAATCCTAAAGGGCTAGCAGATAAAAAAGACACTATTTTTCCCATAAACAAAGTGGCGAATCCACTGGGGACTAAATATTTCGTTTTGCTTGTTTTTTTGTTTGTTTTATAAACTATAAACAGAGCCTGAAGTTAGCTAGATAGCCTTCGAACTGCTCTTGCTCTGCAATTGCAAAGTAGATGAATGTTTCTTCAGTCTATCTCTAGTTTGGTTTATGAGTCAAACATCTAACTTAAAAACATTCTAGATGACCTTTTAGTAGCTCATTAACCTCCCAAGATCATACCCCTGTACTTTGCTCTTTACTGTCCATAATAGCTCAACTTATCTCACTAAAATCAGCTGCAAATTTGAGCCAAAACCCATCTCAATTACGCTCCTTGGCCCATCACACTTTCTATCACTAGAAGCCAGTATGCATCACACTTCTCAAGTGTAGCAAGTGAGATGCATCCCTGTTTCTATGAAGCATAGGTGCAATGATTGAGTAATCCTATTTCTCTCCTTGAAATTTGGGTTTTTGTCCTTGTTTTCAGCTCTGTTTAATTATTTTGCTGCTTATGAACATTATCTCATTGCTAAAGCCTACTTTATTTACATAGATTAGCCTCCATTGATTAGGATTAGTAAATTTTTTTATGTATTTTTCCATCATTTACAATCCTTTGGTTAAACATTGCTTGAATCAATCTGTCATTTTGGTACAAAAGTGTCGTAACTATCGCTTTGTGTCAAAAAATAGAAATGTTGTTAAGTATTCCTTCTTTGAATATTCGATTGAACTTTTGGCCATGTATTTGATTTGATTTATTGATATTTGAAGTGTTGAAAGCATCTTCTATTGGAAATTGAAAAGTTTCGTTTAAGTATTCCTTTCATTTTTGAAAAAGAAATTGTCGAAATGTCGCTTTGAAGAAAATATTTTAGATCTATACTTAGTTTTCCTTTTTTGCATTCTTCATAATAATGGGAATGAAAAACAAATACATGAATTTTCATTTGAATTTAGTCTGTGTGCGAAAAATGATTTAGAAAAGTGCATTTAGTGTGTGCTCTTTTCTCTTTGTTTGAAAGAATCGTAATCTTCTTTCCTTAGTAGCTAGGATTTTCATTGTTAAAAATAAACAACTGTTGTTTATCATTTTAGATTGTATATTTTACATCCACATCATGTGGTGAACCATTGAAAGGAAAACTTCTAATTAAGATCAATTCTAAAATAAATTTCAATGAACTTAACAACGCTTTGGAACCTAATGCAACACATCTAGAGGTCTAGGCTAGAGACGTGTTCCAGCATCATAAAAACTAGTAACTATCATTTTCATCGAAGGTTGGGTGATTCCTCCTCTTTGATACGACAAGTTCTAGCACGGACTTGTGCTCTCTGTACCGTCAAGTATATATTGGGAGACCACAATAGGCTTATATCCTTTATCCATAGGAAGATGTGTCTGTTGCCCTACGATTGCAATGCACTGAACACAGCATTCGGGAAGATTGACTGCCGTATATAAGTCCTTGGTAATTTCTCTTTAACTTACTACCAAGGTGTATATTGTGGTTTTATGATTGGTTTGGTAATCCCTATATCTATATTTCCAGAGTAGTCACTTTCGTTCCTTTTCGACTACTTAAAAGAACAGGTCCATCTCAGCACTTGTCACTTTAGGCTCATTAAAAATCGAAGGGGACTAGAGTAATCTTTAGCTTTTTCTTGACTCTTAAAAATTGAAAAAGCAAATTTGTGTCAGAGTCATTAAAATTTATTAAATTCGGAATAACATCCTTGTTGCTTCGTTGATCTTAGGGTGAGATAATGAAATCCATCAATCATGTAATCCCTCTTGAGGGGAATCCTCGTCCATTTTCTTCGTGGGAAAATATTGGTGCTCTGTATATGGCCACATTGTCCCTTCCATGAATTACAATTGGTCTATCGGTATGGCTATTCTGAACCTCTGTTGTTCAAAATATCGTGATTCCTCAGCAATCGAATCAGCAACCAGTGGATACTAAAATTGACCCTTCACCTTCTTCTTGGATTGTTTATCCCTCCCCTTCTTCCTCTTCGCTTGGTGAAAATAGTGATGTTAGTAACAAAGTGGCTAAGAAGAAAAAGAAAGCGAAGGAGAAAAAGAAGAAGAAGTTAGTTAAGCAAGGGGGCAACCATGAATGATCTGGGGAAAATCCACACACCATATCTCCTAGATATCCTTGTGTAATTTGTAGAGGAAACCATTTTCATCGAGATTGTCATTGCCTTCCAAGGATCTTGAGAGAATGGTCTCCCTGTTGACACTGTACGATGTCATCAACCTTTGGTGATCATGTTGATAGCACACCATCAACTAGTGAAAATGAAGTTCATGGACAAAAACGAAAGGTTGAAATTCCATGTGGATTATGTGAAGGGGACAATTACCTTCCTCGTTGTCCTTTTTTGGATGAGGCCAAAATAGTATTGCGTAATTGTCCTGTTTCACCAGAGCGACTTCCATCTGGATACAAGAAACTCACCTAAAGTCCTTTACTAGTTGAACATCTGACTGACATAACTCAACTGTCGGTCAAAACACCTATCGTTGAAAGTGAATCTTATGCGTCCACATTGGACCAAAGTTAATAGGTCGAGATGGCAGTTGACCCAGTTTTACCTTCAGAAGGTCCACTTTCAGATGATACCATTCCCAAAGAGAGTGAGAATGATACTGTTCAAATTCTTTTTGTTGCTTCAGAGTCTGATGAACTAGGGGGAAATCCACCCGTTCCTTCAAAACAGGAGGAAAATCCCTGAGTTCCTGATACTCAAGGGGTCAATGCAACCGTTTATTCAGTACCCCCTCCAAGTAGTCTAGTCACTTCCTTTGATTGGAACCGATTAGCAAGATCCTGCTTTCCATCTAATGTACCATTCTGAATCATAATACAAGTTTACAAAATGATCGTGTCTGTCACTATCATAGATGAAGGGGCTTCAGTGAGTATCCTTTCCTCAACTGCTTGGAATGTGCTTGGTTCGCCCTCGCTTATGCTTGTTACATAGAATTTGTCAGGTTTTAAAAAAGGAACCAGTTGACCATTAGGGATCCTTCCTAAGTTACCAATTACTTTGAGAAGGAAAACCATTCACCTAAATCTCATGGTAGTCTTATTGGCATTATGGCACAGGTTTGGGGCTATGGCACAGGTGTTGTCCTTGATGGCAACCTTCTTTGGTAACAGATCTCAGTTCAGGCACTCAGAAAGTAGAAAAAGTCATATACGCATGTTCATCTAGACTAAGGTGCGTATACACGTGGGTTATACATTAAAAAAGCGCGTATATGTTGGTGATCATCCTTTTGGTCCATGGCAGTTAGATCTTGGAACTTGAACCTATGTTTCGGACCATGGCGTCTCGTCAGATGTGTCGATCCCTAGTTTTGGGTTCATGGTATTGAAATGTTATGGTTTTGGACCATGGTATTGGGGAAGGCCTAGGACTATAAAAGAGGAATGAGATCTTGTGACAAAGAACCATCTGAGTTATTATTGAAGATCTGATAAAGTGCTAGAGCTGGTATATTGGGTGGTGATGCAGATCTGGATCTGAAGGAAGGAGGAACCTTAGCGCCAAAGGAAGGATAAGTTCTATTCATGGGTGTTACACTTAATTTTGTCACCTTGACTATCTGCAGTTATATGGCCCCATCAATAGCCATATTGTCCTCTTTGTCAAGCCCCATACCTCTGCTCTTCATGTCAAAGCTTCAAAAGAGAGAAAGTCACTTAAAAACATGTTTATCTCTGGGTACGCAGATTCTCTCTACCTTGCCTGCGTGTACGCACTCCAAATAGACTGTACCTGCATACTTATACGCTCTATATGCTAAAGGTTGGGTGCGTACCCCTGTAAAGGTCAAAAGGCGTGAGTTTCATCTTTAAAAAGTTACTTGTGGTCACTTCTAGAGCCTTCTAGAAGAGTTTTCGACGTGTATTGAGCGCCTCCAGATGGTTCATGCATCCCTATGATAGAGGAGCTTATCCCATCAAGAGAGGAGCTACCCCATCTAAAAGAGGGAGTATCCCATTGATGTTGGAACCGAATAACCTCCTCTAGAATACTATAAATACAGGCATTGGGCCATGGGAGGGGAGGTTGAAAGCTGAACATTCTAAAGG